>PVJO010003937.1:69523-116159 GCA_004026905.1 Hystrix cristata | reverse complement strand
GAGTTCTTTGTATATTCTAGATGTTAGACCTTTGTCTGATGGATAGCTAGCAAATATTTTTTCCCAGTCTGTGGGTTTTCGCCCTACTCTATTGGTGATTTCTTTTGCTGTGCAAAAACCTTTTAATAGCATGTGGTCCCAAGCACTGATTCTTTGTATTGTTTCCTGTGCAGTCTGGGTTTTGTTCATAAATTTTTTTTCTACCCCTATGTCTTCGAGTGTTCTTCCTATTCTATTCTCCAGTAAATTTAATGTTTCTGTTTTAATGTTTAGATCTTTGATCCACTTTGATTTGAGTTTAGTGCGGGTATGGATTTCTTTTTGGTGGAGTGAAAAGTTCCAAAATTAGATCATGATAATGGTTGTGTAACTCTGTGATATACTAAGAATCACTGAATTGTATATTTTAAGAGGGCGAATTTTATGGTAGATGAATTGTATCTCAATAAAGCTTCTATAAAGCGGGGGGAAAGGCCAACCAGGGTTTGTTATAAAATGGAGCTTAGACACATGGAAGGGTGAGCAATGAGAAAGAATGCGTAAGCTCAGGTCACAATCACAATCCTCTGGAGAGCTCTACTGAAATTAGCCGTGTCTGCATAAGCTTCTAGAATTAAGTCCTGAGTCTTTCTCAGACCTAAGTTTCCACTTTTGAGATCTATAGAGCAACAGTTTTCAAGTCACTAAGATGTTAGCATTTTCTTTCTTTCTTTGTTTCTTCTTCCCCCTCATTGGATTTGCTAGTAATTTTGAGTCAGGTGGAGAGGAGTCCGCTTTGCTTGTGCTGTTCATTATGGAAATTGATTTGACCCTCATTTGCATCTATTTGCACCGCCATCAAGCTGATTTAGAATCCGAGGGTGGTTGCAACATCCTCTGAGGCTGGCAGATTTGCTCTAAAAACGGAGCCCTGGAACTTTGCAACCAGCTTGGAAGAACTTGTTCTTTTGCCCTTTTGATTTCTGCACAACATGGGCAGAGTTTCAGAGAAATACAACTCGTGGTAAAAGAAAGAAAGGAAACCTTTGTTGCTGTGTGCTATAAATAGCCACCATTCCCACGTCTTTCCTCCAAGGTGCTAGTCGACCCTGCAATTCTAGGTTGCACCTCAGAAATAAATAAGTGGGTCTGTGTGTGGAGCAGGTAGCCCCAGGCAAGCTCGCAGGCTGGCCACCAGAAGCAAAGAAGTTAAACCTTAAACGACGTAGTGAGGCCGGGTGCACTGCAGTTATCCCTGCTGTAGACCCCGGGGTTCCTCGCCAGCCCCAGGAAAGCAAGCACACAGTGCAGGGCCTCTACCCGGGCCCGTGTGCAAGGTGGTAAGATCCTAGGAGGATGCAGGCTTTTCCTGGCTTTGCCCTTCGTCGCTCTCCTTTTGCTCCCTTTTTCTCTGCAGCCTGGGCTAGTTCGTGGCTTTGGTTCAACTCCCCCCATGTCTGTTCTGTGGCTCCCTTCCTGCATCCAGCAATAACCACCATCCTCAACTCCTCTACCACCCAAGCTCACTTTTATTGTCAGAATGGAAATAGCTTCACTGCTATTTATGATTGTAAACTATTGAATTCTCATTGAAAAAAAATTAATTTATCTAAAAGGAGAAGCAAGAGTGCATAAAAATTAATTGTACTCTCACCACTCAATGAAACTCACCACGCTTCAAATGCATGGTTTTCAAATTCAAAGGGAGTATTTCTTCTTCTGAAGTGAAATCTAACAGACATGTCTAATTTTCACTTAGAAATTCATCATGTGCATCTTTCTATTTCAGTACGTGTAGATCTGCACTATCATTT
Source organism: Hystrix cristata (assembly GCA_004026905.1). Classification (NCBI taxonomy): domain Eukaryota; kingdom Metazoa; phylum Chordata; class Mammalia; order Rodentia; family Hystricidae; genus Hystrix; species Hystrix cristata. Next base: position 114,366 of record PVJO010003937.1, on the reverse strand, counting down.
TTAGCAATTCTATAAATGTGTCTATAATTTGGACACTTACTCTGCTTCATACACACACATACACACACACACGCGCACACACACACGCTTAGATGATACGCACACTCAGATTTTTGTCTTACCCCCGAATTTATCCCTGCGGGCCTCCTTCCGCCCTCGCATTCCCCACGGTGCCTCGGTCACACCTGACACCCGCACCTCCAGCTGCACCGAACAGTCTGCTCTTCAGAAGCCGCCCGTCCGGGCCCCGACTCCTAAGACGGCTCTGCCTGAAGTCAACCAGAAAACTGCGAGGACTCGAGTGAACTCACGGGTCCATCACTACAGTGGCCTTTATTTAGTTTCCACAGATAACCGGAACAGGAACGGTCTCTAGAAATAACCTGAAAGGAATTTCCACAAGTCGTGGGCTCGTAAGAGCCTAAGGAAGAGATGGACATTAATGTCTGTATAAAAACCCTGATGACTCCTACTCTGGAGATTTCAATGTGATTAGTCTGGAATGGGGTCTAAAAACACCATCATTTAATAAGTATTCCATGGAATTCTTTCCATCACTCAATTATCAAAAACCTTGTTTTTCATCCAATCTCTTTATCTTTCAAATGAGATAATACAGGATCCCATAGATAGTGTTTGTCCCGTCTCCCTAGCAATCGGGGGCAACATTGAGATAGTTTCTATGCTTCCCCGTCCCCAAGCCTGTCATCTTTTCCCCGCACTAAGATACTTAGCACAAGAAAAAAAAATTATTAGAACAAAGGACTTCTGCATAGAACACTGTAGTGGGAATGATTTTTGCCTGGCACAAAGTGACAGTTTGGGAATTCAAAGTGGACTAAAGAGATACTTACTATGAGGCAAGGAAGTATCTTTTAGTGCCATTCAAATCATAAAGCATTAGAATAGATGTTTCTATCTTCTGTGAGTGTGTGTGTTTGTGTATATGTTTGTGTGTGAGTGTGTGCGTATACATGGCTGTCTGCTGGTCTTAGAAAAATTGATTAAAGTTAAACATAATTGTAGAGCCAATAATAATATAGGAATAAACTTTTGAGGTACTATTCCTAGAATTGTCCCCAACTGCATCTATATCTGTCTATATCAGCTGGACTTAATCGAAAGAAAAGTTTTGCTTTTATTCAAATCTACCTTCATCTGTGCAGAATGCTCTCACAAGGTAGCCAGCTTTCATCTGAAATGCACATAACGCAGAGCACACAGATGGTAAGAAAACTCCTTAAATTGGTATTCAATAGGGAGTGACGTTTCTGGTCTGGTGGTCACTTCAGCCTTTGTGCTTATATGCAATGATCCTGGCAGAATCTTTAGTTCAAGACTTTAGAAAGATAACAAAAGTGGTCATTTGAAATTCCCTGACCTCATAGAGGAGGAACATAAGGAAGACCTTCCATTTTTATCCAAGAGAGTAGTTCTGCCAGGGCTACTTCAAGTGACAGACTCTGCCAAACCCTTTGCGTACAAGGAGAAATAAGTAGCCTTCTTGGTCATCAGCTGATATGGATTGAATTGTGTCCTCCAAAATTCTCAACCTCTTGTTCCTCAGAATATGACCTTATTTGGAAATTAAGTTACAGCAGATAACACTAGTTTAGTAAGATGAGCTTGCAGTGGGCCAAGCTCCCCCTTTTATGTAGTGTAACTGGACTCTTTATAAAAAGGAGAAATTTGAACACACAGGCAGAGACACAGGAAGAACACCACGTGGAAACTGGAGTCAGACTGGTGCAAGACTTGACCTCCCAGAAGACAGCGAGAGGCCTGGGACAGACCTACACCTTCCCAGGAGGCAGGGCCCAGCGGACCCAGGATTCAGAGTGATGGCCTCCAAGCCCATGATAAAATTTTCCAAAGAGAAGGTGACCAAGAAATGGAGGGAGCAGAGAAGGAGGGGAGGAGAAGGGGCCATAAAAGGAATTAAGATGTAGTGTGTACATGTACCAGCTCCCCATGATGCATGTAACTGTTGTGTATTACAAACGCACTTTATTCCTAGAAGCAGGGTCACTCCCACCACTGTTCTAATAGTCCCTGTTTATTGCTCTCTAGCTCTCCGGGTTTCCCTAAAGCATTTCCTCTATTTAACATTCTTCAAATTACTCCATTTGAGAATGCAATCATTTATATCCTGGGACCCTGACAAAACACGAACTCCAACTTGTTTAACTATATGTATAATGTAAACAAAATTATATTTAGCAAAGTCAAATTAATGTAAATGAAATTCTCATTTCAATTTCCAATTTTTCCTTCCTAAGAAATTGATGAAAACTGCTAACTGCTCATGAGCCTAATGCAGTGCAGGCTTTTGTTGTGCTGACTGTGTCCTGCTGGTCCTCAGCGGGGAGAGCCGGGCAGCTGTTGTCCCTGCGCGCTCTGCACTAAGTTGTCTTTGTCTTATCAACAGATCATCTTTAAATCCAAGTCAACTTTTCTCAATCTGCAGTACTTTAGGGTTTAGTGGCTTAAGTCTCACTTAGGTTATCTCTTACTTTGTCCATGGTATTTCTAAAACTTTTCTCCCACTAATGTATTTTGAAAAAAATCTGACCAAGTATTTTCTTTGGCTTGCAAATGGCTTCACCTCCATATCTTTCACTGTATTTTTCCTCACTCTCTTCATCCTCTCCTGTTTGCTCGTACTGTATAATTGCACAGAGCAGCAATGGGAGACATTACCTTCTTTCATTCCTCCCTCCTTCCCTCCCTCCCTTCCTTCCTTCCTTCCTTCCTTCCTTCCTTCTTTCCTTCCTTCCTTTCCTCCCTCCTCTGCCTCCCTCCTCTGCCCTCTCCTCTCCTCCTCTGTCTTCTTCTTCTTCCTCTTCTTCTTCCTCCTCCTCTTCCTCTTCTTCTTTTTCCTCTCTTCCTCTTCCTCTTCTTTTTTCCTCTCTTCCTCTTCCTCTTCTTCTTCCTCTTCTTCACAGTATTGGGAATTGAATCCAGGGCCTTCTGTTATGGCTTGTATCTAGATGTCCCCCCAAAGCCTCATATGGTCATAGGTGGGGCTTTCCAGAATTGGCTGGATCTAGGGTATGTGATGCTGGAATCAAAGATGTAATGCTGGGATTGATTCATGGTGCAATTCTAGGATTAAGGCTGCTGAACCCTGGGTGTGAGTGCTACCTACCTTAAGGGTAGGTAGCCCAGACAGGATATAAGGGACAGAAAGAAGGTTGTTGCTTGTTGCTTGTCACTTGCTTCTTTGCTACTTCACTGCTTTGCTGCCTTCAGCCCACCATGAATTGCTTTTCCTCTGCAATGCCTGTCTGCCGTGCCACCTGCCTTGAAACCAGGTGATTATGCAATGAAAACTCTATAAACTGTGAGCTACAATAAACCTTTAACTTAGAGTGTCAGGTGTTTTGTCTCAGTAACAAGAAAAGTAACTAAGACACCTTCATGCTGAGCTACAGCCCCAGGCTTATTGATTTTTTTTTTTTTTTTTTTTTTTTTTTTGGCAGGGTCTTACTAGTTACCCAGGCTGGTCTCAAACCTATAATCCTCCTGCCTCAGCCTCCCAGAGTACTGAGATTATAGGCATATACCACCACACCTGACTCTTATTCTGCTTCTTTTGTAGAAGGATAATTTTCCTACTGGGAATTAAGCTCAAAGGAGTCATGTTCTGTTTAATAATACCTATAGCTTCTTGAGGGTGCTATTGTTAAAATGTTGTATCTTTAAATTCAGGTAGTGGCCTAACTACACTCTCCTTGCTACTGGTTTTATGTTGAAATTCTTTAGAGTATGTCAGCTGTTGACAATATAGTACTACTCTCAAGCATTTTGTCATGCTAGTAGGGATTTGAGGATAAAAAGAAGCATAGTCCATGAGGCACTCTATTATTACCATCGCCAATAATAACATTAGGAAAATAACAGCGTTTTGAGGTGGCAAATATTCCAAGAAGTCTTCTTCCCTAGACACTTTGGGGGTGGATTCTTGGGTTTCCTACTCTTAGGGACTATGACTCAGCCTTCTCTCACCTCTTGAATCAAGGCCAATCAGCTCAACTCAACTCAATTCAATTCATTTTAACTTAAAGAAGAAGATGTATGTGGAATACTACTACATGCACTTGATATTGTGAAAGATTCAATGAGAATAAAGTTGCTATCATTTATTCTTAACACTTCCCCATCCCGACCTTCACTTCTTTTTGCCACCCATATTTTTCTCCTTGTGTGTCCAGGTCAGCAGGAATTGGGTACAGGTTGATAGTTCTCTGTCCTATGTTTGGACCTCAGGAAGCAAAATCTCTTCTTTCATTACATGCTAAGCAAATACCCCTGCCCCATATGCATTCCAAGCAAGACTTGCTTTAATCAAAGACAAACATCTAACAAAGTAATCTTCCCTCTTGTTCTCTAAAATGAAACAGGAATGGTAAGGAATAACTTGATTGTCTCTCCCGGAGGCACAAGTTTGTGTTTGAGTTTAATGCTATTAGGCATGGAGTCCGATATTAATAAAAATCAGAGTTTTACTAAAAAATAAGTTGGAGTAAAGACTGTAGGTGGGGAGGGCTGAGATGTTTTCCATTGATTTTCATCTTGTCAGTAGGACTCGTGCTTCCACTGTTACCACATGGAGATTCTTCTTCCAGAGCTCTTCTCAGTGAAAACCCTGGAGGATTACGTGCCTTGCATCTGTAATGGGGGGAGTGGTCGCATCAAACAGAACGGACTCTATGTGAAAGGGGCCGCTGAGTAAAAACAGTCCAAAATCATGTATACATCCATCCTATTGTTCTCCATGCAGAGCATTTTTTTTTTTACTTTTATGAGCACAAATTCGCAGTACAGAATGATTACATTCACTGTAGGGAATTGGTGCATGTATGTAACACATCTCAATTTTTTTCCTCTTTCTTCCATCCCACTTTTATTTTTCTAGCATCAGATTAATTTATTTAGTTTTCAAGTCCTTATAAAGTTAATTATCATATATAGAGAGATTAAAAACCAGACTAATAGGCCAAAGAACATATAAAACATGTAAGAAAATTTTACTAAGTCAAGGTACACTTTTAGATACATTGTCCACACTGTATTACAATATTTTTTTCTCTTTTTTCCTATTCTCTGTCTTTTGTTTCATACTTTCTACTAAGTCTTCATATGAGAGAAACCACACAGATATTTAAACTCATGAGGCTGGGGATTTAGCTCAGTGATTAGAGTGCTTGCCTTGTAAGCACAAGGGCCTGAGTTCGATCCCCGGCACCACAAAAAAAAAAAAAACCAAAAAAAAAATAAAAATAAAAATAAAAAAAAAATAAACTCATGTATCTGACTTACTTTACTTAACATTCTGGTCTCCAGATGCATCTATTTTCCTACCAATGACTCAAGTAGAGTCATGTACTCTGTTTTTTCCTGCATGTTTTGAGATATACCATTTACATATGATAAAATCTATTCGTACTTTTAGGTGCACAGTTCTATGCATTTTGATAAACTTATAATAATAGCCTCGCAACCACCCACAAATCAACCTGTAGACTATTTCTATCACCACTCAAAATTTCCCCTGTGTTCCTTTGTAGTGCCCTTTCCACAATTCTCGCCCCTGGTGGCTTCTGATCTGATGTCATTTGCTTTCTTCAGAATATTACTTAAGAGAAATCTTATAGTTTTGTAGCCTTTTGAGTCTGAGTTCCTTCACGTAACATGATGCTTTGAAGAGTTAGAGTTTCTGTTCCATGTTTCAAAACTTCATTCTTTTCTTTTCTATTACTGAGTAGGATTTTGTTATATAGTATGCCACAATTCATTTAATCATTCACCATCTGGAGATCATTTGAGTTGTTTCACATTGTTGACAAATATGAATAAAACCACTGGGAACATTTACATAAAGGTTTTTTGTGTAAACATGTGTATATAACAGCAATATGTTAGAGCTCCAGTTTCTCCATATCATCACAAACATTTGATATTTGCACTTTTTTTTCCACTTGAGCCATTCTAATAATTGTGTAAAAGTTTGTCTTAGTTACTTTTCTTGTTGCTGAGACAAAATACCCAACACAAAAATTTAAGGGAAGAAAGTTTATCTGGCTCATAGTTTGTAGAGGTTTCAAGCCATAATTGGCTGACTCCAAGGCAGGTGGCATGGCAGACAGGCAGAAGGCAGCAAGGCACTTTCTGTCCCTTATATTTTATCCAGGCTACCCATCCTTAATCCTAGCATCATATCATTGATCACAGAAGAACTACGCTAAACCAATCAGCGGACTAATTTAGTAATCACACTCTATAGATCCAGGCCCACCCGTGACTGCATGAGGCTTTAGGGGGACATCTAGACACAAGTATTTGTATAGAAATACTATTTCTTTGTGGTCGTAATTTGCATTCTCTAATGATTAATATTCTGCTACTTCTTTTCATATGATTCTTTGCCAGTCATATATCTTCTTCGGTAAATCGTGATTTCAAATATTTTGTCCATGTTGGGTTATTTTCTCATTGCTTAGTTTTGAGACTTCTTTATATGTTCCAGCAACATTTTTCAGATACGTGTGTCTGGTGCACATTTGTGTTTTAATATAAGCAGTTCCCTTCGAAAACATTGTAACCTCCCTAAAAAAGACTGCCATCCTCATTCTTTCATCATCTTTTAAGTACCACTCATCCGTCCATAACTATTTTTCCTCCTTCAATGTTTCATTCTTAAATTTTTGATCAAAGGCACTTTGAAAATTATGTGCAAACCAAAGACAAATTATCACTCCAATAAAAAAAATTCATATTATGTGCAAATTATTTTATTCCTTTTTAGAGGTCCACAAGATACCTACTCTGGAAATTGCACATGGACTAGGAAGCATGGATTCCAGGCTAGAAATCCATGTGTACCCAGTTAATACCAATTTGCATCACTATAATTATCTGCCTTCTTTATCTTAGTTGACACAGCTATTTCCTGATGTTAAGCAAATCATGCAACTGTGAAAATTATTACACAACAGGCATACTTTTATCCATTTAGCAAAGTATGCACAGCTACACAACAATTTTTCAGCACTATGTTTAGTTCCATGTTTAATTAGCGCAAAAGCCTGTCAACAATCAGCATTTAAATTTCTCTTTATCACTTCTATCCTTTTCAGTCCCTGCAGATGAGCTTGCTCTGTACTTCCTAGAGAAATCAAAAAAATGAGGTGTGAAAGAATTCCCTCATTTAACACAAATTCATGCACGTGCTGGACCTTTCTTCCCTTTGAACTTGGGGAGATGTGATGTTCTTTCAAACGATGGCAATCCTTCCTGGGCCCCTTTGCTCACCCTGTGCTAAACCTTGTCCTTTGAAGTAGCTCCATCTGTATTACTCATGTTACCCTCCTAATTCCCTACTTATTCTCAAGATGAAATCATGCCTACATCTTCTCTACTTGAAAACAAGCAAACAAACATACTACTCTTACTCTGTAGCCAACTTCTCTCTTTTTCCCATTCTCTACTCCATGTCTTCTCTTTTCACAAATAACCTTCTTAGCTCTCATACTCACCAATTCCATCTCTAACACCACCACCAACTCTGTAGCATTACCGACACTCCATTAAAATTGCTCTTCATAAGTAATAAATAATTTTACAAATTATCTAAATACGAAAGAATGAATTAAGGGGCTGAGATTACAGCTCATTAGTAAAGCATGTGCCTAGTATGTGTGAGGTCCTGAGTTCAATCCTCAGCACCACAGAAATGTATGCATATATTTTATACTTATATTTCACATATATGAGTTGTTTTCAATACTTGTTATTGTCCTGTTGCAAGTATTTGATATTGCTATTTCTTGGCACTTTTTTCTCTCTTGTCCTACTCATAGTATTCTCCGAACTATTCTGTTAGTGTCTGTCTTCTTGCTGTAGTGCTTCTTGGTCTCTTTTACATCCAGATTCCATGTGTTGATGATCTTCAAGTCTCTGTTAAGCTTTTTCTCATTCTCAATGTACGCGGTATTCCTGGTTGACTAAACTGTACAGTATTTTCCATTACCATCTACTTATCCATTGATAAGTCACAACTTCTAACCTCACATCAGATCAATTTGAAGATCAAGTGATCATCTAAAAGACACTCCAAGTCAATCTGTCCCAAATAGACATCATCTTTGTCGCATTCCCCAAGCTATTCTCCAAACTGGCTTCTCCCCACCTCTGTCATTTTTTTCCCAATATTTTCCTTATTGTCCAAGCAGAAATCTGAGAATCTCACTAAATCGTTTCTTTTTCCTAAAATTCTTATTTCTAGGTAGGCTTTTAGTCACACAAATATTCATTCATACAATAAATACTGATTGATACCAGGTGCTAGAAACTCTGCTAACATTTTACTAGGTTAAATTAGACATTATCTTCTGCTCTCAAATTGCTCATAGTTCAGTGTTGCAAAGGCTGCATACTATATTCGATGAGAGTGTAAAAGAAAGGTATCTTAATCAGACTGAGGTGAGGGAGGCAGAGAAAATGTGCCAGAGGCAACTCTTAAATTGAATGATAAAGGATGAATGGGAATTAGCTTCAAAAAAAAAGAAGAGAACAATCAGGTATGGCAGTGTGTGGCTAATCCCAGCACTCTGGCTGCAAGAAGAGGGCACATTCCAGCCTACCCTGGGCAGTTTAATAACTTAGTGAGAAAATTTCCCCTATGGAAAAAAAGAAAAAGAAAAACCGAGTACCACAAAAGAGAGGCAGAGAAAAAGACACACAGAGAGAAAAAGAACAATAATCCAGGAAGAAAGAAGAGTACATTTCTAGACTTGGCATTATAGTTCGATCTTTTAATTTACTCATAATCATTTAACTTCTTCTGAAAATACTGCCAGAAACTTGTATGTACCAGATCTACTGTATTTCTCACCAACATAAGTAAAAAGGTCTTCCTAACAGGTCTCACGTTGGCCTCTAGTTTTACCTCCCTCCCTTTTGTCTTCTCTATTGTTGCTAGAGACTTTTGTAAAGCACTACTCTGATCATCTGTCTCCCACCTAAAAATCGATCGATAGCCTCCATTTTTAAAATTTGCATCAAAAGACATACTGATTTAGCTCATCACAAGCCTAATAGGTTCGCAGAGTCTCCATCATCAGATACTGTATTGCCCTTTCAGTTTCCTGAAGCCCAGTGCTCTTCTTAGCTTTTGACCCTTCTTGCAAATTGCTTTCTCCTGCTAGGAATTCCTTCTTTCCTTTTGATCAACTAATCCCCCCTTGCAAAGTCAGAAGAGTCCATTTGTGCATCGTCTGTTGCAGTGCTTGGGCGAATTTAAGCATTCCTTTTTCTATGCTACATACCAGCTTGTGCGTGTATTTATTAGTGTATACCGCATCATCACTATTTACTTCCCTCTTTCCCCACACAAACTTAGAGTGTCTTGAGGAAACAAAAATGTCGTATTCATTTCCATATCTCAGTACTCAAAATAGTCCCTGGCATAGTCCTAGGTACTCAAAATATTTATCGAGTAAGCATAAATTAGTTAATTAATTAATTTTAGATACTTGCCTTGATTAATGAGGGAGATTTCTGTTGTGTAGCTGAGAACAAACATTTCTTTCCCACAACCCCAGAAGGCAACATGAATTACTCAAACTCTTACTCTGTGGTAACCACTGTGCTAGGTGCTGATGAGTTATTTATTTATTTATTATTTATTGGTGCCGGGGATCGAACTCAGGGCCTTGTGCTTGCTAGGCAAGCACTCTAACCACTGAACTACATTCCCAGCCCCTAAGTGCTGATGATTAAGAACTGAAGTATACCCTCCCTGTTTTCAAGATGTTAATAATCTCTGAGGAAAGACAGACGTACATACAGGAACTGTAAAGAGGAATTTTAAGAGATTTGTTAGAGAAATAAAGAGAACCATGAGTTTCTGGCTAAGTAAAGACGGCTCCTGGAGCAAACCAATGCTGAGCTGAACTTGAAAAATAGATAGGAATATGAGATGACTATTTCAAACCATGGAAAGTGGAAGTCCTGGATGGCAGAGAAAGCGCAGCCCATTCTGGGAGTTTAAAGAAGATAAATCTGGATGGACCATAGTAATCCAGGGAGACTTAATAGGACGTAAGGCTATAAAAGGCTGTAATCATTCTTGAGGATTACAGCGGGGGACAGAAAAGATAAGGTTAAGTTCAACGGCAGGTTGGAGAATGTATGGAGCAACGCATGAGCGAAGGCAGAGAGATTAGAAAGCGTGTTATTCCAGCCATCCGGGCAAGAGCTGGTGGTGGTACCACAGCTGCCTTTAGGACTTTGTGACTCTAGATGGGGGAAGACTAACTCTGAAGATCTCTGCCTGTGAGAAGAAAGCATTGAGATGAGCCCTAACATCCTGCCAAGAAGGAGCCACCAATCCACATCTGTGATGTAAGTCTTCACAAGACAAAGAACAAGGGCTTAAGCACAGTGGTGGAAGATTGATAATTAGGCTTGAGCTAGACACATCACAGAAATGAGAATAGGTTACAGAATATAGCGTGAAGCAGCAACAATAAAAGCATGTTCCATAGACAAGGAAAAAAAAAAAAAACTGCTCTCAGTGGTCTGCTGAATAGCAGCTAAAATGACTGGCAGTAAAATATGAGTCTTTTCAATTGGACAAAAGTTAAATTCAATGGGGAGGCAATATAATTCCAAAAAGGAGCTTCTATTCATGTACTTCCTGGTAATAAAATGGATGAAAAATGAGGATTCTCTGGTTTTACGTCACAGCTTAGCGCGGGCATTCAGGCTGAGAGCCGACTCTTCCAAGTTGCTGCTGTCATTTCACTTTCTTAGAATTTGGCTCTGACTCCTTCTTCGGAGACAGGAGAGGTGAAAGGGAAGGTGGAATTCCGGTGTGATAGCGGAATGTTTTCTACCAAACACTTCTCTCGAAATAACTTCTATCCAAAAGAGCTTCCTATTTTCTCTCCACCGAGCAAAGCTTCTGGTAGGTTTTGCTACTGTAGAAAAAGAATTCGGGTGTCAACTGCGCCCACTGGTTCCCTGGTACAATCCATCTTTTGCCAGTCAGTATTGGGCCCTATTTTATGAAAATAAGAGGATCTTTTCTCATTTATTACCAAGTATGAAAATGTACATTATAGAGGCAGAGCGTTCCTATAAACCCTCAGGCACTCTTTCAGATAGTAAAAATATAGCATGAGCTCTTGATTGTGATAATGACTCCAGATGAGTTGCAATTTTTGCACAATACGGTACCACATAGTCCATAATAAAGGCCCAGGGAGAATTCTGTGTCAAATGATTTCTTAGTTATCTCTTCAGCTCTACCATTTCTGTATCTGAATGGCCACTACCATACTTCATTCCATTGCCATCTCTCACCTGGAGATAGTAACTGACTGCCTCTTAAATGCCTTTGCCAATAGCCTTGCCTCAATCCAACCTCCACTTTACAATCAGAATGATTCTTCTAGAAGGCAAAATAAATGAATCACATCATTCCTCTACTTAACACTCATCCAAGGCTTCCCAGTATCATTAAGATAAAATCCAAGCCCTTCAGAGTGCCCTGGGTAGCCTGGCATCCTGCCTTCCTTCCTTTCCTAATCCCTCTTCCTCTTGTCCTTCCCACTTCATGCTCCAATTAGGACATGTGTACCTTTCTAGTTCTTAAACATAATTTTCTCTTTACACACTCAGTACTTAATGACCGCTTGTTTTTTTGCTGGAGACAACATTGAGAGTTTTTCTGCCTCTTAATAAACAACAATGAGAACCCCTTCTGTAAGTTCACAGTGAATCTTGCATCTTATTGTTGTACTTATCATACTTTATCACAGATATCACATTGAATTGTCTGATTCTCCTGCTGGACTGTAAACTTCCAAGGAAGAGAGCTTGTTAACCCCTGTCTACTATTGCAATTCTAGCACTAGCTCTAATGACTTGTATCCATTTGTTGAATAAGTAAATAGGTGAGTGGATGGATGGATGGATGCCCAGATGGATAGATAAAAGAGAAGGGATCAGTTTAGAAGTGTGTGTCAAGAACACAAAGTAGATGGAAGCCTATATCCCTTCTATAAAGAATGACAAATAAACATATTGATATGAAGGTTAAAGGAGCTATTTATTAGACATAAAACACTTAGAACTGTAACTAACATGTCGTAAACACTCCCTCCCAAAATGTCAGATATTTTCAGTAGTTACAATGGTATTTTTAAAATTTATGAATGAATGAACAAAAAATCTAAAAAGCAAAACAAATCATTCAGTAATGAAACATAGATGCAGTCTCACTGGCATGGTCATCCTGGTCTGCATCACAAATGGGCTCTAAAACTTTCTGATGATGTGCTGCCATTTACCCGTATTCATCAGGTAGTAATAGAGTACCACGCAGCCCTTTTTGTCCTTGGGTCCAAGTTCAATGCTTATTGCTAGAATTATTTGTGCCAAATTCCTCACCTCTTAGACTCTGAATCTGGCCTGCATTCTGAGATCTGTGACATTTTCACCATCCTCCTGTCGTAGCTGACCTTCCAGCCTTCGGTCCCTTGCCCACCTGCAGTGGTGGTTCCTGATTAATTGAGCGCCTATTCTTAAGCCTTCCTTGTCTGGCTTGTATCCAGGAAGGATGGAAGACTTCCAGGACATGCCCCCAGGCGTACACCAAGCCCAGAAACAAAGGAGAGGAATGCCACAGTGGCTGGTCTACATTAGCAGAATGATCTCCTGAATCTACTTTCAGGGATTCACACTTTGTCTCCAACCAACTTATTTTTGAACTTTTCTTTATTTTTATTACTTCCTTACAAACAAATTTTTCTTACAACTTAATGTTGTCCTTTTTAAAACTTTGATAGCATTCTTCTAATGATTATTTCCTTGGAAAATGTTTGCCCTGGGCCCAGGATCCCCTATACCCATGAAGCTACTTCTAGGCTGCCCTAACCAGATATAAACCTGAGGTGATATACAAAACATGTAATGCTTAGGATATGAGTTGCTTAGTGTATTTTCATCACTGTAATGAGCTAGCCGACAGAAGGTTCTTATGATGAAGTAGAAATTTATATAGCTTATAATTTTGGAGGTTGCCCCGCATAGTGCTAGCACTGACGGAGTTCTGGTGCGGCCATACTCTGGACTGTGCTACGTCACAGCGGAGGCCAAATGTCTGGTGGTGCTGACGTCACCAAACAGGAAGGCAGAGAGACTGGAGTCCTACAGTGACCTAAGGGCCTCCCACTCTCTCCCACCTGATAACCAAGCCTTTAATCACAGTGGACCTTTTGGGGACATCCAAACCTTAGCACCTTAGCACCTGGTAAGGAGAAAAAAGGAAGCGTCAAAATAAATGTAGCAACAGTTGGAGAAGGATTCTCGAAGGCCCTTATGTCAAATATAATCATTTGATAGTGAGATCTCAGGGTACAGATTACAGATATGAGTAAGCAGTTACTTACAAAGTAGTATGAAGTAATTAAAATATTTAACAACTACTACAATTGTACCTATGCATATCCAGGACGAGTTTAGTATAGTGTTTTTCAATGCATGCTTTTTTAAATAAGCGTTGTCCATTAGACTAATCCCTAAATTTAGGCATTCGAAAACAGGATTTCACATAATCAAAGACTATGTCTACACATTTATACTGGCTTTCATTTATCCCATATGTAAATTACTAACAAAGTCACTATGACTATTAGCCACGTAAGAGCTTGAGCCTGTGTGCATACAAAATGAAGTAGGAATGTTATATGTTCCTCAGAAGAGCATCTTCTCTGAGGTCTGCCTCAGATGTAGTGGCGAGCATAATGAATACAATGATCTTGTAAGTCCTGCCAAATACTAGTGAGTCTCCAAGAAAAGACGGGAATGCATACACTGTCTAACATAGGGACTTACTCCAGTGCCAGCACAAAGGCTTTGTCATTTGATGTGTATGCATGATGTTAATTCCCGCACAGAAAATCATGGTAGTTACTCCGCCCTCTCCTCACAATTGTATGCTTGATAAAGGAAATAGATAACTAGTCTTTCAGCTCTGAGTCACTAGACCAGAGAATCTATATCTGGGTCTGATCATCAGGGGACCACATCACTAGGTGACGCTGTTCTTCATGCCTTAAAAACAAATGATACAAAGAGCTACTTTCTGGGGAAGAGAGATGAGTAGGCTTCATTAAAATGTAAATATAGGAAGAAGGCTACATACAAATGCCCACTGGTCTACCAGGTAGATTGTGACAGAGACTACTAGTTGGTTCATCAATATTTACTCCCAGCACTCTTTTTTCTTGCTTCATTCACTGCAGAGGACAGAATGCTAAACATGTGCCTACAAAGCTTCCCTGAAACCAGGCCGAGCCGCATAGCGCACTTCCATAAAGAATGATGCAAAGGTCAGAGGCCATGCGTGAAAGGCATTCTTTAATGAAAAATGGAGCATATGTCACTGATGCTTTAGCTTAGCCCAGGCTGCCTGACTAAAAGGTAGACATAACATTCAGTGTTACAGCGATCATATGAGGACCATGAGAAAAATTCTAAGAAAGAGGAACAGACCTTGACACCCTTATGCTACTGAACACATGTCACCAGTAGTCACCTTTCTGATATTTATGAAAAGCACTCATTCACCTTTTGAGCCACTGATGGCTGGGTTGGTTTGTTGATATCTTCAGCCGGAAGTGTACTTACAAACAGAGTCTGCCAAAAGTTAGTCCGTGGCACCACGGCCCTAATAAAAACAATAGCACATTTTGCACATCCCTGTGCTTTCTTGGGTCAAAATCTCTGTTTCTTCACAGTCCATGTGGGCTATTTGCTCTCTGCTATGAAATCTGTCACAGGTGATAGATCGGGTACCATTTTGTACTATCCCCCACTGAGCAAACAACACAAGGGCCAGATGGCTATTATGATACATCGATCTTTCCAGAAACAAATTTCATAATACCAAATTTAGAATAAAAATTATAGGAAGAAAATGAAACATATTAAAAAGCAATAATTAGGCACGAGTCAACAATGAAAAATATGTAGAATTCGTGCTAGCATTTCCAAATACCATGCCCATGACAGACATAGCTGATAATTACAGCACATTTTCTTATACTTGATACTATGCAACTCTCCTTACATAAACTTCTGGGCAGCCACCACGAATAATGGAAGCTGGTGCATCATCCCAGCTGTATTTCTTAATAGTGATGTTCACGAATTGTGTAGGTATGTGGTCCATGACCCAGACACAAAGCTATGCTCATCAGGAGGGATACTGATGTTTTACACCCTCTATTCCTCTTAAATTTTAATTCACTTGTTTAATTTCTTGACTACTCAATAAGACATGTAGAATCTCATTGAATTTACTCAATGTTTCACTATTTGAATATGTATTTTCATCATAATTGCTAGCAAATAACCCATATACTTCCTCTGGATCACTGATTTCTTTTATCTTTGTCTCTTTGTCTCTACATATGCTTTTTGAAACCTGACTCAAACTATTCTTTCTGCTACACATAAAAAGAAGCTATCACTATCTTTTTACAAGATATTAGTATCTGCCCTTTTTGGACAAACTATAGTGGTTACTGGAAAGAATTTACCTCTTGGGGCTGGGGATTTAGCTCAGTGGTTAGAGTGCTTGCCTTGCGAGCACAAGGCCCTGAGTTTGATTCCCAGCACCAAAAAAAAAAAAAAAAAAAAAGAATTTACATCTTGACAACTACCTCTTCCCTGTTTAAGAAAATAGATCCTTGCTTAAGTGACATACTATTTTCCACGTCAAGTCTATCTAGCAACTTAATTTAAAGAATAGATAAAGAGAAGTAGACTATTAGGAGTTAATGCTTAACACTTTCTTCCCAATACTCAGCAGGAACTTATTTGATCTACCTCTATTGAAAGAGTGCTGAAAGATACAGCAGAAGATATCAACATTGAGATGCTATCAAGGAACCCAGGCGAATTACTGTCTAGTGACTTGAAAGGAATTACATATGAGAAAAACAAATGAGAAGTATAAAGAAAATAAAATATATCGCATGGGGAATAAAATAAAGCATACAATTAAGTTTAATAGCATTTTAGAGATAAGTACATGCATATAAGAAATAACCTAAAAAAAAATAGGCTTCTACTTTAAGCCAGAAGTAAAAGGAATATGAACAACAGAGAAAACTTGACTTAAAATCAGCTGCTGTCAGTGAGAAAGAATGAGCCTGCATCCTCCACCTCGTGTTACAAGGCATGATCTTAAAGAATAGGGTAATTCATGACAGGTGACTGACTGTATGAGCCCACCCCAGAAGAGCGACCAGAAACTTGCGCGAAACCAATACGAGAAACAAACATACACCTTTTCGTATTGACAGAAGGTGTAGAAAGAAAAAGGTGTACTGACATTGTAGATGATCACTCATCCAAGTGTTATTGGGTAACTATATTCCAAATTAACGTTACCGGGTTCTGGATTGCTCGCCTCTCCTTGTGGAGTTAAAATACCAGGTCCTCCCTGCGTCAAACAAAGAATTGAATGAAACGAGCCAAAAGTGATGCTAAAGTTTGTTTAAAAAGTCAAAATGGAGATTGGGAGACACTGGCTTTGCAGAGTGAATTTGTGCCAACCAAAGAATAAGTAAAAGAAGAAAATAACAATAAAAAGAAAGTAAAAATACGTAACACATCTGAGAGGCGTGGTATGGGCTATCACAAAAAGATATGACAGTTCTGTCTGTCTCTTTAGTGAGTCTCTTTACGCTCTCTAAATCTTGAGAAACCCATGAGAACTTTTATGCTGTGGGAACTTTTACTTTTGGGTCCTGAGAGGCAGCGTTAGAATCTCCCACCTCAGGCTGACATCAGGTCTAGGCCTTTCTCTCAAGAAGTCGCATCTGTTTGGGATTTTGTAATTAATAGATCACGCCTACTTTCCTAGTCATCTTTGGCTACGCTTCTCCTACCTCACAAGGACCTAGTGGGTTTTGGCTAATAAAAGGCACGATCCTAGGAGATGGGGTGCACCCATCAACAAGAGCCTCAAACCCTTTGCCACCATTTCTAGTGAGGGAAAGAAATAATACAAAAATAAGGAGCATTGAGAAGTTATAATTCTGTATTGTATAATTATGTAAAATTAAACCTGAATACTTGACAGCTTCTCGGATACCGCAGACCAGTTGTCTAACAAAATCGGTGGAAAAGATAAATTATGTGTTGCATATATATATATAAATCACCTTGCCTGTTTTATGAGTCAGCATCTCTTCTGATAAGTAACTACGGCTAGGTAAATGGTAAAGGTTCAATTTCTTCATCAGGAGACACACATTTTATTAAGCAGGCAATTCCATATTGCTCTATCTAACCTTTGCTTTGGCCAAGATAGATTCAACTCATAGAGGAATATACCAAGTTGCGGCAAAACAAATAAACAACAAAAACTGCAAGGAAAAATGTATACAGCGATGAGTGAATCAGCTCTGTCTTCCGGAAGAGGCCACTGCTCTAGACAGTCCATCCATCCACCTATCTTTAGTTCATCCAAATAAGTATTCTAAGAGAAACAAGCAACTCACACAAAGGCACAGACAGTTTGCCTTCGAAAGGTAAGAACTGTCCTGATATAAACTGGCTCGTAATCTCATACTCAAGTCCCACGGTGTTTACTCTCAGGCTTTGTCAACAGACTTGATTCTTGGGAAAATAGAGCAAATTTGTGACATAAGTCATATTTGCCTTTAGCCCAACCTCTTTTTTGTCCTCCTGTACATTGCCATACATTTGTATTTTCTCTTTATTGGAAGGGTTTGATTGTATAGTTTCCCAATGTGATTGGTTGTCCCCATCCATGACAAAGTCACATGAAAATCCTAAAAAGGGAGAAGTTGCCTCTCATCTGTCAGGGTTCTTACATGCTCTTTCCATGAATGAGGTGGAGAGATTCCACAAAACTTTAAGGAAAGTCTGGGATATTTATATTAAATGCCATCAGTCTCACATGAACATATGTATTTGAAGACCAGTCCTTCACATTTCCTGAAGATAAAAATTAAGTAAAGACCCTCTGAAGAAATACTAAAGGTCTCTTTCACTTAAAAGGAAAAAAATGAGCAAAATTACAGGACATTTTCGAAGCTCACCCTCTGTTAGCCCACCTCACATCCCTTTGACACTCCCAAGTCTACCTCACAGCAGTAGGAAAGATTCCGTAAACTAGAGATTTATAAGAGATGACAAGTCAACCCAGATCCTTACGAAACTAGAAATGAGTCAGCAACATTAGAGCTGCTTGAAATTCAGGGCATTTCAGAGTGAGGGGGAGAAATCTTCAAGAATTTCACAGGGAATATTTTACTTTCTGAAAAATTGCTGAGAATTGTTCAGAGGCAAAGTGGTGCCTGGATTTTTATTTTCCACAGCCAGGTGGTAAATGAACCATGGCTTTGCAAACCGAGATCAGGCAGCTGACAAAAAGGAGGGACAAATCATCCTCGGGATGTCTAATTACTTCCATACAACCTTTCCTAAAAAGTAGTTAACCTCCAGCGATTCCTACCTACTTTGAAAAAAAGAACCTTGACTCTCAAATGCAGGGAACAAAGTCCTTATTGAATGTGTTCTTGCCTCACCATCCACATGTATTTTTGCCCAGCTTTGCCACTTTTCTCCTCTATACCACTGCACATACCAGTCACACTCCGAGGTTTTAGTTTTTTCAGTGGATCATACTTAAATTTTAATGATCTCTGAGTTGATCCTTGACAAAGTCATGCTATGTAGCAATTATCATGCAAAATAATAACAATAGCGCCTGTGTGCATTGAGTGGCTACTCAACGTTGGACATGAGTCTAACACTTACAAATAGCTTGCTGATTTTCACAAAGAACCTGGTGTGTTTTAGACCTCAGGAACTGGCATTCTGAGAAGACCCGTAATTTGTTCAAGATAACGCAGTTCATGTATTGTAGATACATAATTTAAATGTATATCAGATTAATGTCCAACCGCACACTTGCCTCTGCTTCTTTCACCGCTCAGCTCGTCCTGGCCTCTGGTGAGTCAGTACCGCACAGCCACGCGCAGAAAAGCTTCCTCTGGAGCTCGCTGGCCCCCTGCGGAGTACAGGTGCTGCTCTGACGATGATCAGAAGGCAATTAAGGACTCTACGACTCATTGCTTTCACTTGAATCTCCTCACTAACTTACTCGTCTGCCTCCTCTACTTAGACTGCGAGCAACAACTGGACTCTCCTCTCAGCAGCCGTGTTACCTGGCACACAGTAGGGGCCCATCAGATGTCTCTCATGCCCGGCCCACCATAAGTGAATGAGTGATTTAAAAGGCGCCTGCTTGACAAGTCAGGGGCCCGGTGAAGCCCGGAAAGGAGCTCCCTCAAGCCTTTCTCAGTCAGCACCATCAGGAGCAACACTTCTGTGCTATCGTGATTTGCTGCAAATACTAAATGGAATAACTAGATATGGCTAAGTGCCCAGGCTCTGTGTTTCAGCCTTCACCCTCACTCTCCAGCCCAGTTCACCTCCGAGTGATCGAGAAAAACTAAGGCAAAAGTGATCTCTCTACAAGGAGGTTCATAAGTGAGCCTTAAAGGTGCTGCGGAAGGGCCTGTGTGGAGAGAGAGCTCCACAGAGGCCACTCCAAGGCTTTGTCGAATTGCAGCCTGGGAGAAATGCAGGAGCACTCATTCAGCTGTGGTTAGGAGACCTACAAGCAAATTGTAGTTAGTGGTCAACTGTAACTAGAAAATTGATTTTTCCCTTTCCCCCAGATCCCATAACAAGGGTAAAGACTGGAGGGCAGCAGGGATGGGGAGAAGAGAAGGCTGCTCGGCAGGGGCCCAGCGGAAGGGCTTTTTCCTTCCTTCTTCAGGAAGGACGTGCTCTCTGCGGGGTTGAGGGCCCCGGCAGGGTCCCACCCAGAACTCTGCCAGGTTCTCCTGGGATCCACTAGGGTGGGAATTTCCAGATCAAGTCAAAGAACAGGTCATGGATTCGGAGTCACAGGTGGGGACACAGTGGGTTCCTGCTTCATTTTCAAGGGTATTGAATGAGGCATAAAGGGGTATTCTATCACTCCTTCGTCAACAAAAAATTGTTATGGCATGCAAGGACTCCACACTCTTATTTTATAGGTAGCTGGTATGGTTTGATGTGATTTCTTTCAAAGTTGCGTGTGCTGGAAATACCTGGTGGTATTTGAAGTGGAGGAATAAGTAAGTCCCCGACTTACTTACATTTGAGTTGTGAACTTTCACAGGTGTACTGCAGAAGACTCACTTTGTCAGATAAGAATGAATCTAATTTAGAACAGTTGTCCCTGAGCCCAGCTGGATCCTCAGTTGGGAGCTTACTGTATTTAAAAGATGATTAGATCACAGGGACGTGATCCTCTTGAAGGGATTAATGTAGTCTCTCAGAGTAGGGTGGGTTCTCTCGAGAATTGGTGTTACAAAAGAATGAACCTCCCTTCTCACCAGAAGTTGATGCCCATACTGTGTTCTTGGACTTCCAGAAAGGTGAGCTAAATATACTTTTTTATGTAGTACCAAACCTTGGGTAATTGTTATAGAAATGCAAAATGTACTAAGACAGTACTGTATATTTTCAGTCAATTGACCATTTTAGGTTATAGTTTGGATATCGAATGTCTCCCAGAGACTTATATGTTAACAGCTCGGTCGCCAAGTGGGCACCGTTGGGAGGTGGTGGAACCTTAGAATGTGGGGCCTGCTGGAAGGTTCTGTGTCCCTGGGAGTGTGGCTCAAAGCGATGAGGGACTCTGATCTCTTCCCCCTCTTGGCTGCTTCCTGGATCATGAGGTGAGCAGTTTACTGCTACCTCCTCCTGCCATACTGTGCCAAGTGACACTGGTACCACTCAGTCCTGAACTGGAAGCCGCAGGACGGTGAGCCAAAGGAAACGTGTTCTCTTTGCATGTTAATTACTTCAATTGTTTAATTGCAGTACCAGGAAGTTGACTAATACATTTGATTGTGCTCTTATCCTCTTAGGACTCAGTGGGGGGTGATGGCAACAATATCTGCCTGTTGAGTCCAGAAGTACTTCCAAAGTACACCACTCCACTTATTAAACAGTGAACACTTCCACCAGCAGGGATGATGATCACAGAAGTTGCACAGCCATCTTTACCTGTAATGAAATATAACCATACTTTGTTTAAAAGTCACTTCTAGTGATTTCTCAACTGCAACCATGATTCTTCATAATAAACTATGAATGGATGTGACACATTTAGCTCACAGGGACTGCGAGTATGCAATAAGGTGAGGAATCTTCATTATGGCTGGGTCTCAACAAAGAAATAATCACTTCATCAATGTTTGCTATTATAACTAGCCCTTGTCATTATTATTATACTCATTATCCAGTTAAGGAAACTCAGGCTTAAAGAAGTTGCACTCTTGCCAAAAGTACACAGCTAGTAATTGATGGAGCTGAGATTTGTTCCACGTTGGGAGAACCTACAGAAATTTCTTCAAAAAATAGACTTGATTGTAAAAGTAGAAGAGCAGAGGTACATGTGGCCACACCTCTGCCTGAACTCAGAAGACTTGCCAAGAGATACTTGTCAGTAGGTTAACAAAGACACTATTTTAAATGGTGAAAAAGTAGCTGTTCTGTGGATCAATGTCAACAAAGCCATCTATTTTAGATACTTTTCTCTCGTGGCTGGGACAAAATACCAGACACCTAAAGTTAGGGGAAGAAAGGTTTATTTGGCTCACAGTTTGTAGAGGTTTCAGTCCACAGTCAGCTGGGTCTGAGGCAGGGTAGCATGGCAGACAGGCAGAAGTCAGCAAGGTAAGCAAGGGATGCAAGCAAGGGGCAGGGGGTGGGGGGAAGCTAACCAGCTTCTTCTCATATTTTATATCTTGTATTTTATCCAGGCTGCCTGGTTTTAGGGTGGGCAGCACTCCCACCCTTAATTCTAATACCCTTAATCCTAGCATCACATCCTTGATCCCAGCAGAACCACGCCAAACCGATCAGTGGACTAATTTAGTAATCACACACTCTAGATCCAGCTACCTCTTAACACATGAGGCTTTGGGGGGACATCTAGACACAAACCATAACACCATCCCTAACCATCATCTTAAAACAAACTTGTTCAAACTGTGTTTACTGGGGAACTTGTGGTAACTTCTTAGAACTCAATTGCATTCTGACATCCTATTCATCTTCCAGTTTATTTCCCATCCTTGACCCTGATCTTATTAGAAAAACCTCAGAGAATATCAGTAATGGCACCTTTTCTTTTTTGTGTGTGACAAGTAACTCCAGAATGCATTTAATATCTTCAAATTGTCATTGATCGAGACTAGTAATTCCAAATGAACAGTTTAAAACTAATATCCCTCCTTTTTTCACTCTTAATATATTTTCTCCCTGGCCGCATACCTGATCTTTTCAAAGGTCTCTTCCTAAGTAGTCAGCAAGCTGTGGAATTGTCCAATGAGACAGAAGCACAGAGAGAAAATGTCCAGTAGCATAAAACTTCCGGGGCTCCAGTTTTACCCCCACTGAATCCCCTACTTAGAGCTGAGCTGAACATATAGTAGGTGCTCCAGAAATGTGTAACAAATCAGAGAAAGACATTCCTGACTGGAACTTATTATTGAGACCATTAGAGGCTTGAATCTCAATTTCCCAGTGGGGCTTTTGCAGACAAAGAAATGGCAACATGTAAATGGAAGGATGGCTGCATTTCAGTGAGATTTGAGAGGCGATGAAGTTTGTCTACTTTAAACATTTCTCCGAGAAATCTTTTATCAACTAAAATGCTAATTTTTGTGCACTCGTTATCTACAGAGGATGCTGACTCTGAAGTTAAGAACCTTTAGCTATGTTTATTTAATTGGTTGAGACCCTGAGAGCCAAAGGACAGAAATATGAGTGGTGAGTTCCAGGTGTGGGGGATAATCAAAGGGTGCTTGATCAAAGAGCAGCATGACGGATGGATTGTCCTTTGAACACAGGAAGTGGGAAGGAGAATGCCAAGGGGAGACACCCGCCCCACTCCCCAGTCTGCCCAGCCCTGGCCTCAGAGCCCAGTGAGTGACATGTTTCCTCCCAGGACCCACACTGCCATGGGCAGTGGGAGAAATACTACAGCAGAAGCATCTTGAGTTTGGGCTCCGGCTCCATCTCTTTTCAGCTACAGGGCCAAGTGACTTAATTTGTGTTAGTTCAATTCCCTCATCTGTAAAGTGGGTATATTTGCCTCTCTTATTCCAAATTGTGATAAGATATAACTGAGATCATGAAAATGTCCAACGTAGGGTCAGGCTCAAAAGGAGGCATTGAGTAAATGGTGGCTGTTATCATCGTTAAATTCCTTTCGAGGCGATCTTTATCTTTCCTCATAAGGCAGAAAAGGAAGAGAGGCCAGGGAGACAGGGAACCGATAAGCGAGAAGGAGAAACAAGGAGGGGAGTATTTAGCAAGCATCTAGTGTATGCCAAATATTTACTCAATTACTCTTCTCATTTCAACACTCCATGAGAGAAAACAAGATTCATATATATAATTTTGCATTTTCTAAATCTTCCTCCTGAACCTTGTCACTCAGGCCCAAGTTTCCAGAATGCTCAATGTACAACACCACCAATAAGGAAACGAGAAACAGAAAAGGCAGGAAGCAGAAGTGCTATGTCAACTACAAATTCACCTTCATCAGTGCCAAACTGCGCCTTTGGTCCCAAAGCTCTGAGCACCCTTCACAGGGCAGACAGGGAGCTATCCCTCAAGAGTAAAAACCTCCTACCAAATGGAAATTGGTGTGCACTTGGTCCTAAGACTTCCGTCCTGAAGTCCCAGACGAAGAGGCTATACAGAGAGTTGATCAATCACAGTCCCAGAATAACAGACTCCGGGAATGTTATAATCCTGGAATATTCTGGAGCAGAAGAGCTTGCAACCCTCCTGCTATTTTTTCATCACCTCTTCAGAAGTATTCAAATGTGTTGAGATAACTGCTTCACTTGGCATTTGGATCCGTCTATTAGCTACTTCAGGGCTCGAGTGCTTAGTCATTTCTTAGCTTATGTCACTTCACTGACACTTTGTTCTCGCATTTGATACTGATTCCAATAACCTTGTCACATCTGCCCTTGCGATTCCCCTGAAAACCCTGAACAGCTTGCTTCCGTGAATACTTCTCTCTCTCTTTCTCTCTCTCTGTCTCTGTCTCTGTCTCTCTGTCTGGTATCAGGTGTCTGGAACATTTTTGAATAGCTAATTCCTGGACTTCTTGTCCTCACTTCTTCCCCACTGAATCTCACTGGCACTTGCTTCAAGATCTGCTGCTTTTCAAACAACAACCTGGCACTGAGTGGAGGTTTCCAAATGTTAACTCCCTGGCACTGCTCCTGTAGGTGCTGAAAAGATTTCTCCTTGGTTTGCACACAAACCTTTTCATTTTGATGCTATCAGGGTCAGCTCGGCTTTCCGCCTGTCATACTGGGTGGTGTGGAGGCCCTGGCCAGGGAGGAGAATAAAGAAGTCTTTTTCCTATTTTTCAGACCACCCTTCAGGGACTCTTAGTCACCCAGCAATTGGGAAATATGCAGAGCTCCAGGCTCTTACTTACACCTCCAAGGGGAGAGCCCAGGTTGGACACTTCCCTAAGGCACCAGCTTTTTAGTCTTTCTTCAGGGAGGTCTGCAATGCTCCCAGCAGCTTGCATGTGTCATTCTCATGCCCTTTATCAGAGGAAAGCTCACCTAAAGCTCCTTTAATCAAAGGATCTTTCCTCCCCAGGTACCACTATCAAATACTAAAATCTCATCAGAGCACCAGAGGGCTGTGCTGTCTGCTCTGCGTGAAGGCATGGTCGCACCAGCCTGACTTCCATGGATTGCCGCATTCTCTGCCTGATTCTTAAAAATACAAAGCAAATGGTAAAAGGAAGCGAGAAAAGAAAGCAGATGAAAGATGGAATCCATTCATTTATGTTTCCTCCATCCATGCACTCGTTCGTTCCCCAGTTTTCCTTGAGGATTATTACATAGAGCTGGGAGAGGGGTTAGGGATTCTGAGATGTAATTGATGCAATCTTCTCCCTCTGGGACCTCAAAAATCTAGAAAAGAAAGAAAGACCATCCCAAGAGTGCGTAAGCAGAGCCTATTACTTTGGATAAGTATTTACCCAATGTCGAAACATTTGGTGCTCAATGTGAGTTTTCTAAAAGAAACAGTGTCTGAGTTGAGTCTTGGTGGAAACATCTGTCCTTTGTTGGGCTTGCTGTGGGTCAGTGAACACAATAAACACTGTCTCTGACACCTTAGAGCTTAAATTCTAGATCCGAACATGCAGTTATGGTAAGGGGAAGAGAAAAGCAGCTTGCAGTCTCATTGAAAAGGACAAAGATTAATTTTCAATTATTGAATGTTTTTATGTACCAAGTACGATTTTAAATGCATCCCGTTTAATATTTGGAGCAATGTCATGCAGCAAGTAGAGATATTCCTCATTTGATGACCTTCCTGTTAAACGACTTTTCAGACTTACGACTGAGGTGCACTCTTCGAACTCGCAACCTGCTGCTCAGATTTGTGACTCGTATTCGGACTCATGATGCAGGAACATGACCGACAGTGTGGCCTTATGGTGGCTTCTTCTACGGTACAGTACTGTAGCTTTATGTTCTGTTATACGTTACGCCACTGCACGTAAGAGCTGCGCAAATAAAAGCAAAGCCATCAAATTGGAGTTTGCTTGGACCATGTCTTTGTTCAGAAGATTGTAATGTATATACTATGTACAATTCCTCATTTAGTGACCAATTCATATAATGACCTAGTCTCAGGAGTGGAACTAGGTTGTTAAAGGAAGAGTGCTTGCGTTGTGTTATCCATCTGAAAGAAACATAACTGAAATCGTGATGATAAGCCATCCACCCGCCGTCACAGAACTTACAAGATATTAGCTCAGGGATACGACCACAGGTATTTCTTAGGCAAAGCATGGAATTTTAACTCATGTGAAAACACTCAAAGCCCATCTGATAGAGAAGGAGAGACCGGGCCTCCAAGTAGAAAGAATAACATTTTCTAAGTTTTGGCAATATGATAGAGTAAGGTCTATTTCTGAAGCCACAGAAAAGGCAAGAGGAGCCGTAGCAATGGGAGTGATGGGTCTGAGTATGGCACAAGTAGTGTTCGGAGAGGAAGCGGCCATTCGTAGATGATTCTTGCCATTAGCGTTAAGGACTTTGTTCTGGGTACCATAGGACCCTCTGAAACCCTTCAGAGGCCCTCAATAAGGGTCCAGTAAGATAAAATCAAGAGTTGCAGAAGCAGCATTTAGATGACTAAGCAAATGATATAGGAGAGGTGGTTATAAATAGAAAAATCGGAAGAAAATGGGATCAGTTTGAGAGCTTTGAAAGAAGAAGAATAAACAAGATTAAGTGATTTACATTGGCCGTGAGAGGCAGGGAGGGATCATTGTGACCCCACATTTTTGACCAGAGTTTTTGAGTTGATGAGAATCTCTGAAAACTGGATTACAAGTATGTTTTTAGGGGGTAAAAAGATCTGCTCGGTTTGGAACATATTGTATTTAAACTCCTGGAGGAAACTCAAAAGCAGATATCCATAGTTAGGTATTTATGAGTCTGAGGCTTAGAAACATGATTTTGTTTGGGTAAACAGATTTAGGAGTCATTTTATAGGGTCTTAGAGAAGTCAATGCTATTGCAACTAATTATGTATCTCAAGGAAAACATGCAAAACATAAAAATGATGAAAGAAAAAAGACAAGGGAAGGTCGGGTACAAGATACAGGCAGAAGAAAAGTACGTAATTAACAAAGGATGGAAAAGAGTGGCTAAGTGGCAAGGAGACATGAAAGGTTAACATACAAGTATATTTTTCTATTTTTGTAGCATGTCACGATTGGAAGCTGTCTGCCCTTTTTACTTTAGAGATGCAGCCTGTAGCAAAGTACTTACAGCTGGTCTGTATTAAAGACAGAATTGCAACCCAGAGTTTATGGTTCCAGTGCAGGCCAGAGTTTTTATGCTTTTGTTTCCCTTCCCTTCACTATCTATAATAGTGTACAGGAACTAAAATAAAGCTCACTGAAAGCATGCATCATTTTGACTCCTGATTCCACATAACTTCTCATCTTATCGAAATCATTGTCTATCTAGGCCACGAAGAAGAGAAGTATACTTTCTGTTCGCCAGGTTCTTGGAAATAGATTCACTCAGCAAATGCTGTATCTATCCACCGAAAGAGCTTGATTTTCTGATTACCTATTGAGGAAACTGAGGCCAAGATACATAAACACATCAGTGAGCTAGACAGAAGTCACGCAGTTGGAGGGGACTCTCACTTTATTGCTTTTTCTGCTACTTATTTCTGTTTGTCAATTTCTGGAAGTTCGGTGCTGGTTCCACATAGAAAGGATCATTTTAGGGGAGTGGTCTTAATAATACTTAGAAGAGGATAAGTTTATTAAGAAGTTTTACTCTCTGATTTGAGATACTGAGATAAATTCTAATGCAGAGTCATAGCTTTTGGGGAATTAACAGTATCTTTCAAGAAATGCCAGTAATGGTGAACTAACTCCGCAGTTATTAATGGAGTCGGTGCTTTCTACTTTCAGAGCAGGTCTATCATTGTGGCGAGCCCCAGCCTCTCGTGTTGGAGATGAGTTAATGTAGTCACAATATGACATGCTATTTTTATTCCCTCCCCAGATCAGCCATAGTCTAACAATGCATTTCAAAGTACAGCTGACGGAAGCTCCTCCTGAAACCTGTTCTCCCAGATAGGCATCTTCCTCCCAGTCATCGTTTCAAGAAAAAAGAAATCTTACCGCACGGCAGCCTTTTCATCTGCTTTGGTTTCAGCCAGAGATAAACTGAGCCTGCTGCAAACTAATTAATATCAGTCACCTGGAAAGCAGAAATTGGGAGAGAACAGGCTTCTCTCTCTTGATAAACAGATTGCTGGGAAAGGGATGCACACGGAGGTGACAATTCATTTGGCCAGAAGAAGAGCAGAAATGAGGTGTTTTTAGACAGATATTTGGAAGGCATGAGCGAATATCCCCAGGCTTCATCCAGTGGAGCTCAGGCGAGCCTTTTGCACTGTTCCGAGCTTTCCTAAGTCCTCAGGATCAGCAGAAATCTCTAGGCCCCCAGGGAAGTGCCCCTAAAACAATGGCCAACCCCTGGGAATGCTGGCTGTATACTTGAGCCTCAGCAGCCCTCCTTGTTTGCCTCGAGGCTCTCTTCGGTGAAGAACCCAGGAACTTTGGCTCGGGTGGCACATGACTTAGGCAATCCAAGCTGGAGCCTCGCAGCCCAGAGAGAAGAGCAGCAAGATAAAGGCCACAGCTGGCCTGGGCCGGAGGAAGTCAGACGCTGGGAGGACTAGCCAGCCCGTGTTCCTCACAGACCCGGGGAGGCAAGCTCACCCTGACTTTGCCCCCAAATGAAGAAATCACATTTCTGTTACAGCAAACTGGTGTGGCAGCCTTGGGTTGTCCTGCCAACAAGCCACAAGAAAGAAACCACCACCCAAATTGTACTTATCCACAATTTTTTAGAGAAAGCTTGAGGGATCCTTTTTTGAAATCAAGATTGACACATGTCCATTTTTATAAGAGCCTGAGAATGATATTCCAGAAGTGATTTAGAGCTGCACAATTTGAAGATGAGTTCAGCTAAACGTGAAAACTCTGCCCATTTTTACTCATCCATCTATTCAGGCAGCCAACACCCTTGCACACTCAATGGGCAAAATAAAGGTAAACTAATGATATAAAATACACTACTACGTGGTGATAGGTGTAGGTATAGAAGACAAAACAAGAAAGAATTACAAATCAGAGCATGGGAAGAAATGGGTAAGGAAAGTTTTGATAGAATGAGCATGGCTTGGGCTAAATTACAGAATGATGGTATGTGTTCAGAAGCAGATGCTAGAGAATCTGTGGATGATCTCAACTCCAGGGAAGATCTGGGAAAAGAGAATATTCCTGCTTCTGCTTTCCCCAGTTGTCCATTTCTACATATCAAGAGCTGACCCCGGCAATAGAGATCCTGTGGACCCTTCACCATTCTTTCTTTCTCCTAACTCAAGCCTTTGTTTCCATAGATCTTGGGGCATGTCTTAGTTCTATATTCATTATACTGTATGCAGCCTCTAGCTTTTGGGTTTCTTGAAGGCAGGGTGTTGTCAGGGTTCAGCACTCAGACAAATCACTGGGGCTGACAGCAGCTAGCCAGGCACGAAGCTTTATTGTCAGGGAAGATTCAGACAGACCATCCTTGCAGGTAGAGAGATGGCCAATTGACATTTGGATCAGAGGGCCTTACATACAGCTTTCCCTGCGCATAGGGGCTGCTCTTCACCCGCACGGGCTTTTCGTATCAGCCGGGTTTGGGGGTATGCGGGTTAGGGGGCTGCCTTCCTAGAACTTTGTAACAGCCCAAAGGGCCACTTTCTTGGTAAAGCCCTGGAGGGCCACTTTCTTGGAACTTGGTAACAGCCAGAACGGCTGCTTTCTCGGAAGCGGCCTGTGGGGGCCCCTTTTCCCAGAAACCTCCACTCAGGAGCAGGGAATGGGTCAACCTAACAGGTATATCATTAATTTATTTCTCCATTTTGGTGATGAAGACAGTACATGGGATATAGTAGGTATTTTCAAAGTTTGTAGAACACGGTAATGTCCCCACATTTGATTGGGACATTCTTGGAGGTAGAAACTGCATGAATCATCCCTTCTTTGTTTGACACAGTGCTCAAAGTAGATGTTTAGTGTTTGATGAATAAGGAACCCACTTGAGCTTGTGCATGATGGTGGAGCTGATAACATGCTGAAGATGTGTCCTTTCTCTGAGCACCAAGGGTCACTGTACTTCTGTTGTTTCTCTAGGCAATGAGGACTTGGGTGTCTAGATTACTCTCATTTTGCCCTAATATAATTAACTCTCATCTTGAAATTAACTGAACAATGGTATGCTCTAAAGGATAGTGTATCTTTTCCAGCTTAATTTTAAAATACGTGAATCAACAAATGTTGAATTTTCAGTATTATCTGTAAGCACAGAGGAGAGGTGTTGGAGAAAAAAAAATCTACCTTGAACTTTTTTATTAGTACACATTTGCAGTATATAATGTGTACATTCCTTCTGGGGATTTGGAACATGTATATAACATATCTTAATTCTTTTTTTTATCTCTTCCTCTTCCCCATTCCCTCCATCTCTTGATCCTCTTCCCATTTGAGAAAGATTTGTCTCCCTACTTCCTATTGTCTTTTGTTTTGCACTTTATTATATTTCAGGTTTGTCATATAAGAGAAACCATACAATATTTAAGCTCGTGTCTCATTTATTTCACTTAACATTATGATCTCAGTATACAACCATTTTCCTACCAATGACCCAAGTTTATCTTTCTTTACGACAGAATAAGACTCCATTGTGTGTAAATACCACATTTTCTTTATCCATTCATCTGTCAATGGACATATACATTGCTTCCAAGATTTAGCTATTATGAATTGTGCTGGTATAAAGATGGAGATGCATGTATCACTGTAATATAATGTCTTTAACTCTTTGGGGAAGATACCCAGAAGAGGAATAGTTGAGTCAAATAGAGTTTCTATTTTTAGTTTTTCAAGGAATCTCCATACTGATTTCCATAGCGGTTGTACTAGTTTACATTCCTACCGACAATGTAGAAGTGTTCCTTTTTCCTCAAAACTACATCAGCATTTGTTATTATTTGATTTCTTGATAATAGCCATTCTTTCTGGGTAAGATGGAATCTCAGTATTGTTTCAATTTGCATTTCTCTAATGGCCAGGGATGTTGAACTCCTCCTTATGTTTTTATTGGCCATTTGTACTTCTTCTGAGAGATGTCTACTAATTTCCCTTGCTCATCCTTGAACTTTTAAATTCGTGCTATGGATGCAGTCGCTTGATCTGTGTAAGACTGATTCTGTTTTCCTCTTTGACCACACTAACTGATTCATCAGTATCCCTGCTGCCCTCACAGACTGCTCTGTCTGAGTTTGCTCTTGTTATTGCGTTGCTGGTTTGTGTTCTGATGTTGTGTGGTGCCAGACACGGAGTGATATAAGAGAAATGACAATAACGCGTCCTACATTCTAACGCAGACCCTACAACTGTGTGACCGGAAGCCAGGGTCTTATTTACCATCTGTGATCTTGAGCAGCCTCTTTTGTGTCCTCTGAGACACACAGCCTGAGGCTAGTTCTCATTCTTCGAGTTAATTTATTTTTCCAAATAGAATCTAGGAAATCAACAGGTAAAGTATTTCACTTCATTTTATTTGTGAGTTTCATTTTGAAGAGAGTGGGAGGCATGGAAGGCAGAGAAATATCATGGCTTTCATGTGGCTTGTTACCCAATATGATCAGTTAAGCTGCCAAAAGGTTCGCAGCCCTCCCAAGCTTCTCAGACTACCCCTTACAATCCCGGTATTTGATCTGATCTATGTCTAAGTTTGGGAAACTCCCAGCAACAAAAACATCTAGAAATGGAATATTGTCAATGTACATGCTGGGTGATTGGAAAAAGAGACTTTAAGAAGGGACTGGGAAGATGGGGAAGTAGCTTCTTTCGACAACCAGATTTTCCTCGAGGCTATCCCCTTTTTAAATTTAGACTCATTGACCATGTACAGTGGCCCTATATACTGATCTCAAAGAGAGCTCTGAACCCCAAACAGACACATAGGCTGAATTCTAGCCAGGATCTTCTAGCATAAAATACTGCGCTTCCTCCAATAAGCTCAGCCTCCTTTCAACAATACTTCTTACTTGGCCCATGAAATGAATCACGAAAAGATTATTTTCTGGGCAAATTGGTAGAAAAACCTTGATGCAGACAGTTCCCCTTCTGATTGCAGCCTGACTTCCACTTATTGAATATCACATCGAGTAGTGGTTCAGGGGTTTCAAAGGAGAGTTCAGCAAAAGAGAGGAGGAAAAGCTCAGTTTTTCAAGGTACCTACTGCAGAGTTATCAGGTCATAGATCTAAATGTCAGCACTATATGCCTGATTTGCACATTCCAAACCAATTTGGTAAATTTTTTCATTTTTATCTGCACGCATGAAGTGCTTTGGAATACTGAAACAATTTAGAATCATATTTAGTTTTCAACAGTTCAATTAACTTAAGTGCTGAAACATGTGCTCCAGCTGGTAACTAGTTTAATCAGTTACTATAACAAGAAATCATTTCTTCAGGGCTTGGACTCCCTGGTGTCCTCTTGGAGAGGCCATGGCCATGTCCAGGTATGTGGGAATGGGAAGGGAAGGAGTGTAGCAAGAATCTCTGACTTAACAAAACAGAAAAATAAAACAGCTCATTCTCCTATTTTAAAAATCACCTAGGTATAGGTTTCCATATTCTGCTGTGATTTCATAAACTCCTCTTCCCTGGAACAATTTTATAACCACTCAATAAGCAAGATGAGGGTGTGGATCAAGGGTCGAAAATCTTTAAAGCTATTGCGTAAATACACTTAACCGTAAGTCAAGGTGATAAATAGGAAACCAAGATGACTGTCAGGAGCTCCAGGAAGAATGATTAGCCAGGACACTTAAAGCAGCTGCTAAGGCAACTCTGAACACTCGAAAGAAGGATTTCCTTCTGACTTCTACCAAGTGTGATTGTTCTAATTGCATTTGCATCAAAAGGCATCACTGGCAAATTGCAAAAGGATACATACAGTAGAAAAACATTATGCAAATTTTCAAAAGACACAAGCTAAGTTTGCATTTTACTTTTGGATACAAGGAAATGTAGTTTAAAAAACTAAACAGAAATAATGAATACTAACACCAGGGATAGATAACCGTTGAGGTGGGAAGAGGAACGAAGAGATAGGCATCCAATCTGTTTTAAGAGCAATCCTAAATATATTGAGTAAAATGTTAATATCTCATAAATCTGAGTAGTACATATATGGGACTGAATGATAGTGTTGTTTGCACTAACACACTTATTTGAAATGTGTTCAAATTAAAACTTTAAAAGAATGTTTTAAAGGATCTGTGCTAGTGTCTATTTTGCAGCCACTATTACAGCTAGTCATTTCTTGAAAATTCTCCCACAATGGACACCACCAACTCTGGATGATTTTTATTAAGACACTCAGAATTCCAAAAATGAAAGTCCTTCCACCTCAAGCCCTCAACAGCTCTCATTTTTCACCATGTATGGCCACTGGATTGGGGTGAGAACCAGATATTCCAGTGTTAGAAACTGAGTCCCTTTCGCTCTACTAACGGTATCAGGGGCAACAAGAGGGGAACCCCAAAAAGGCCACCTGGAAACTGGGACTGTGAGTGACCAATGCCCACAGTAACCCTAACTATTAGGAGGCCAGCACTGTATAAAGATATCCAGAAAATCATATTTGAGAAATCTGAAAAAGGTTCTTCAGTATGCGCTGCTGATACTAGCATTGTGTCATAACAATGAATGCGGCCGCAGGAATGAGGAAGTTTTGGTAAAAACATGGCTTGTCAATATGTCCATTGTCACGTAGCCTAGTTTTAAGCCAGGACATTTAAAAACTGCTTGGAAAATCATGAGGAACTATTAGATACTAATTGTTTTTGTAATATATTTCCATAGTATAAATGTATACCGTTCTCAATTCTCCAAATTCATTTTAATGTTAGAAAAGAGGTCTGTGTTCTTAAAAAGCTGACTGTCAATACTTTTAAGGGAGGCTATATACCATGGCAGGGCAGCATAGGTCATTCCCGTTAAGTGAGAAGATGTCTAGCCTCAATTCTCATAGACATTGGTTACATACATGGTCCCTGATGTAAGATTGTTACCTCAGGATTTTTCTGCTTTGAGATGGTGTGAAAGTGAAATACATGCAGTAGAACCGTACTTTGAAGTTTGATCTTTTCCTGGGCCAGTGACAGGTGATGCAATACTTTCTGATGAGGCTGAACAGTGCCAGGAGTTTGTACCTCCCTGTCAACTGCGTGATCACAGAAGAAAACAGCTAACAACTGCAGTACACTGTGTACTCTCTGGAGGTAGATCTATTAAATGCATTTCTGAGTTATGATATTTTCATCTTTTAATGGGTTTATTGGGATGTAGCCTCCATCGCCCATTATCACACAGTAATATACTTTTCAGGAAACATAGCATATGTAAGGGATAAGGGAGGAAGGGAGACAGACGGAGAGAAGAAGGAGAGAGAGGGGAAGAGAGAGAGAGAAGGAGGAGGAGATGGGAAAAAGAAGGGAAAGGAGAAAAGAAAATGAAAGGAAAGAAAAAAAGAAAAGAAAGAAAAGAAAAAAGAAAAGCAAAGAAAAAAAAAAAGAAAACAAAACAAAACAAAACAAAAGAGGATAGGGAGACCAATTCACACTAAGAGTTCCCTAACAGTGTCTTATTACTACTATTAGGAAATCCGCTTTCTCTTATGTTGCCAGGTAGGTACAGAGCAGGATCCATGCCTGTTTCCCTTCTGTTCCTGGTGCCTAAAGTGATTTCTTGTGCACTGGAAAAGTTCAATGAATGTAGACTAAAAGAATGAAATATACAAAGTTTGTCTTCAAGCAGATAGAAACAACAAAACTACACAAACTCGCAATACTCAATTACCTCCAACAGAAAAAAAAAAAAGTTATTGAAACTTCAGTATTTTATTCCCAGGGCATTATATATATAGCCTGCACCATCGTGGACAAAATAAGCTTTAAAGTCAACTGGACTCTGTCCAAGTCGGTACAGTAACTTCCCTAAAACTCCATTTACTTATGTACGAAATGAGAAGAGTTGTATTTCCACATTATCGTTTCATTAGAAGGATAATTAAGAAAATGCTTGTAAACATGTAAACAAAATGACTAAGAGATAGTAAATCCACAATAATCGTTAAGTGATAGATACATCGTCATAATTATTATTAGTCACTTTTTTCATAACACTGGATCTATTCAATTTGCAGCTGGAGGGTAGCTTTTCATGTTTGTCTCTCTTCTGCAACAAGAACGTGTATCTTTCTTTTCTGAAATGGGGACCATCATCACCCGAGGTGAAATTTCTGAAAAATGTGACGACCGGGTAAAACCGGGTATGAGCTTATTCTAAGAAAGGAATTCTCTTAAGTTGATCAACTTTCCAAATGGAGTTGAAAAGGCTAAGTTCTTAACAGCATGAAAAAAGCAAACAATGCTTTAAATCTTCCCAGTGCCATAAATTTAGAGGTCTCTATGGTATCTAGAAAATATGACTTTTAAAAGAGATTCAGTTTAACTTTCGAGATGCTGAAAGTCTGTGAAGGTTCCTTGCTGTAAAGGACTGCTTTAGGAGGGTAAACCTGAGTCAATTAGAAAAAAAAGGTGGAGGCTTTCCTTCAGGTATGGTGGAAAAACGAAGAGCCCTTTATACTGTATGCCTGGAGGACCATCTTTTCATCATTTCACAAAATCAAAGCTTAAAAGTTCTACCCAAAATTCTGGCTATGGAAATCCCAAGGGCCTCACATCAACCTAGCAGTAAGGCAGTAAACAAGAGTCTAACCAGTCCCTCTGAACACAAACCAGGGCAGGAGATGCCGGTTGTTGTCTGGCCGACATAGAGCCACCTACACACATGACCTCGGCCTGGACGTCTCCTCTTCTTTACAACTCCGCCACCTTAGCTGCACAACTGCATCTTATGTTTATATAATTCCACCAAATATGTTGTCATAAAAGGCAAAAAAGAAACTATGGGAAATCTTTTCCTACACCTCGCTTTGTACTTCAAATATTTTTTATTAACCTTGTATTTATCCCTTCCCTGTCCTTTGGGTGACCTTTCTACTCTTAGTCCTTGTCATAGTGCACCATCGTAGCAATGGCTCAAGGAGACCCCAGTGTTGTATGACAAAGGAACTCTTATGAGTGTCTGTAAATTGTTTCATCCATCGGGTGCATTCACTGGCACTCTCTTTCTATGCTAACACACCTTCCTTTGAAAACTGGAAAATCAGAAAATGTTAGCCCAACACACAGGCACTTCCCACCTTCTAGATGCTGAGGCCAAAACAAAAACTGGAGGGTGAACTCCAGGTTTTGTTTTCCCACTAATTGTTTTTCGTTGGATAGTCTGTAGTGCAATTCAGATTGCTGACCCTGGGAAGGGCAGCCCGGGAAGCAGTACCAGGCTGCTTTGCCCATGTATCCAAACCGGTGGAGGAGAAACAGCCCATGCATCTCACTTGATCATGAGGTTACCTGATATGAAAGTAATACAGCTGTATCACATGTGTGTGACCAGTTCTTTAACTTATCTTTCTCTAGGATATAGAGTAATTAATCACCATTCTGTGATAGTGCACACATATTCCTGCCAAGATATACGGAAGTGCTTCCAGAGAGTAATACCTCTAAGTACTATGAAATATTAGCATACATTTAATTAAGGTGTACAGTGAACAAACAAGCTAAAAACCTGATAAATGGTTAAAATTGAGACCAGCATGGCTTCATTGTCTTTTAAAATTAAGTATGTCTTTTAAGTGCTCTGTGAAGCTTTGCTAAAAATAAATAAGGGACCTGGTTGGAAATGAAATGAGAACGGGATGGTACAAAGAAGACAGAACTGGATTTTCAACACCAAAGGCAATCAGAGGAAAATACCTGTGAATTTCCCTAAATGACTTGCTGGAGGGTATTGTGTGGTAACTATATTACTATAGCTACTTCTTCTCATCAATTACTGTTGTTAAAGGGAAGGTTACTATAGAGTTCCTAACAGCAGCAAAAATAAATTCCCTCCAATTAAGTAGTCTAATAAGCTATTTAGGATTTTACCACTTAACATTCTTTCCTTCCCATTTAATTTCAGCTTTCACTTGGATGTCATCTTGTTGAAAATCCATCACAGAAAACTATGTGGAAAAAAAGATAACGTGGCTAAGTGGTCCCGATGTTCAAAACCCAGCAGAAGCACAATATTTTTTTTTTTAATCTCACCCCAGGATTTTTCCTAATAATTCAGCTACTTCCCACTAGAAATTAATATATGAAAATATATGAAAATGGTCAATATGCAAATTCAAATATCACACTAGCTACTTGCCTTCAGTAAGTGCTATATGCATAAATTTGAAAAAATATAATATTTTAAGGTTCTTGATTATAATAATGCCTTAGTGTGCATATGTGCATGTATAATTATGTTCATTTAATTTAATCATGAAAATATTATAGGATCATTTGGTTTTCTCCTCTAAAAGTTCTCTCACTTTTTTCAACTAATTAATTCCACTTTCCTCCATCTATAGATCAGCTGATCAGCAGGCAGCGAGTGTTGAGTTATAAAGGAATATGGTGACATGCCTCTGGAGTTACGGACAGAAAGAAGGCATACGGGAATGCGGCGCTCTTTGACTTAGCGTGCGTCCCGGGCAAGGAACGATTGCAAATTTCTTGGTAGATCCTGGTCCTGGAAATACCCGAATATTACGTTCATTTCTTCCAGAGAGTTCTCAATGTCCTTGACTGTTGATAATCTGCCTAGGGGCAGTCACCTGATTCCACAGAAGAGACCTGGAAAGCAGCCCAGGGGACCCACACATTCCACATGCTTGGCTGGAGAGCACCTTGGGGAACTCTGTGCGGTCACCGGAATCACACGGCACACGCGGAGGGAACCACAGGGTGGAGGGTGTTTAACTTGACCACACACTACAAGAACAGATAAGGCCACCGGAAGTTGGACAGAAGCAGTAAGAGAAGAGACGGAGCATGGGCATGAGGGGTATTGCAAGTTATCCTTCCCCCATCAAGGAAATTATGTTTTCCTCTTCCCAGAAAAACTATGTTCCTTCCCTCAACATATTAACAGAGACAAGTGAGAAGAAACAGGCTGCTTTGTGCTCATCAATGGAATCTATACAGCATCTTTTCCCCCAGGGATTAATTCAGCTTTTGATTAAATCTTTCTGAGACTTAAATCATGATGTTACAAACCTCCAAGGAACTCGTCTATGAGTTGTGACCTTCTTTATTAGTCTCTGCTGTTTGATAAAGTACAAAGATTGATTTATAGTAAGTATAGTGTGTTTGAAAACGAGGAACAGCAAGAAGAATTCCAAAATATGAGATTAATATAAAGTAAATATTAAAAAATACACTTTAGTTAAAATATTCTATAACTAATACTGAGTTACAACTGTGTATCTAAGGACACCAGTGTCAAATGAGTATAATAATGTTATTAGGGCTGTAAATTAAATCTAATGATTAGCTAAATAAGCCTACAAAAAACAAACCTGGCAGTGCTGAAAAAGAATTTCAACTCAATACCACATTGTATATGGTTTAGTCAAATTTCTTGTGGAGGACCTTTGAGATGAGACAAGCTCTTTTTAAATAAACTATTCATATCAAGTATTGATTTAATTTGGGTTTCAGTAGGTTTTTGTTTTTTTTTTTTTTTTTTGATGATTTGATGTTTGGAGAACAACATGCAGTGAATCTTCTATCTTGCATCAGTATGTTGCAGTATCAAAGTAATGGCTACTTCTTCCTCTTAAGAGTCTTCATTTTTTTCTCTTTTCCTTCAGAGGGCTTATTACAGTAAAAAGCTAATCCTTTAAGGAAGACTTGCATTATTCTAATATTCTTGCTTTTTCCAGTCAAAAGACAAAAAACACTCTATAGGAGTTAAGCAACAGTGAAAGACAAGTCAGGATCTAGCTTATCTACTGGCTCCTGGGATTGTAGGACGGTTGAACATAAATGCACCATTTGCAGGACAAAATAGTACTTTTTTACTTTTTATATTGGTAAAATAATTGACAAACCTTATTACTAATGTAAAATAGAAATAGAACCACTGGGAGTGCACCTTATGTTATTTAGCAGATTTAAATGCACTATTGATTACACTATCACATTTTCAATATTTACATTCTTTTCTCTCTAGGAGATTTGCCGGGAGGACCGCGATATATTTAGTCACCTTTCCCTAGTGCTGGGTTTACACGGCATCTTGAAATACAAGTGACTGAGAGCGGAAAGGACCATCTAAAATCGGGAGGAAGCAGTGCTAATAATGCGTACTCTGTCATTATGACCACCACCACCTACCAGGTGCGAGGGACAGGCCGACAGCAAGATGAGTGGGCAGCTCTCATACAACCTAATGACTTACATATGATTAGGGACTATATCCTGTTACACATCTTTTCGAAATATCCAGCCCATCTCCCACACTGAATATTCAGCAGATTTCTCCCCAGGGGCAAAAGCTTCTACTTGAAAATACACACTTTCCAGGGTTAAGTGCAAAAATAGAGCTAATCCATTTGATAAAGTCCCATGTCATTTTTCACCTCTGGACATTCATTATAGAAATCACCGTATCTGCCTTTACAGATTGAAAGAAGACAAGTAAAACACGAGAGGTACATATTTCCTTAGAGCTGAAATGCATCCATGAATATGGAAAAGCAGGAAGAAAGGGAGAAAGAGAGAGAGAGCGAGCCAGAGAGGAAATGGAATAGTAATAAGCAAGTGATAGGTACTGATCTGAGAAACATGCCAGCAGTTTGGTTACGATAAATAAGAAAAGCAGAGGTAGATTTGAAACATTCGTTTCCCTTTATTAGCTCAGTGAGGCTGATGTGTACTGCACATTTAAAAAAAATCACAGGAATTTTCATACAATGAATAAAACCACAACAATACATGTAGAATTGGCAGGTGGAAAAAAGCCCTGCAAGGGCTCAACTAATCTCTCACTTTCCCTCTTCAGCATAGTTCAACCAACAGTATTACACTTTCACCTACAAATCTTAAAGTAGCTCCATCAAATCAGCAGTTCACATTATTGAAAATGTCTGTCACATAAGTACAAATTTAGAATCATCACATTATATTACATGGCTATTCTAGGTCATCTATAGATCAGGTCTTAGACTACAGTGATTGAAGTTCTCGTTACAGCCATCAAAAAAGGACACATAATCATTACCTACTGTAAGCTCACATCTAAAGGCATGAAAAGGTTTCCTTTTTCCAACTGACCCAAACATCATACCCCAATAGTGCAAAGTTCCCTCTGCGCTGCTTTGAATGTTGACAGCCCAACAGTTGTTCTCGGAGTCGTTTAGCAAAAATTGATTTTGTTGCATTGGAAGAATTATTCTGTTACATCTCTTTTAAAAAAACCACATTTCTAAAGCACCAGTTCGAGTACCA
Organism: Hystrix cristata; assembly: GCA_004026905.1. NCBI lineage: Eukaryota > Metazoa > Chordata > Mammalia > Rodentia > Hystricidae > Hystrix > Hystrix cristata. The sequence continues at coordinate 74,087 of PVJO010003937.1, read as the reverse complement.
AAATTGTAGATGTGGTACTTACCACAGCATGAAGGCAATGGCCTGTGGTCATCTAAAAATCCTACAGATCTATGCTGAAATTTGCCTCCAGTGATGATGGGGTACATGTGTTCATTCCAAATATTCTCTCCCCCCAAAATTTAAAGAAATAAAAATAACAGGAACACAGCTTACATTTTGATGGGCTACCCACAGTGTCTGCAGAAGATACAAAAGCTATACTAACTTCAGATGCAATTTGAAGTTCATGGAGGAAACCTATGTTCATGGTAACAATGTTTGTTAGGCCGGGGAAGGGGAGGAATAAATTAATCTGAAACATGGAGTCTGTAGCGTTGTCTTTTGATAAGTAAGAAAAGAAACCAAGTATTTCACTCATGTCAACAATCGAGGGCGAAAAGGAGACTGTATTTAAAATTGGATCACAAAAATTTAAAGGCAAAATAGAGAACGCATCTGGTCCTTGAACACATAATAGGATTTACTAAATATCGATTTCTTAAAAATAATTTATTGCTCTTAATAGTCTTTATTATTCTACAACAGAAGATACTCAAACTTCAGAAAGAAAGACTGTAAACTTTAGTTTGGCGTTCACAAAGATTTAAAATACCTGCATTTAACCTACAGAACAACAAGAATTAGGCAGATTAAAGATGTGTTACTGTTGTAACGCAGAACCTGTGAACAAGTTCTTTTATTTCATAGTATTTTTATTGCTTTCTATCTACTTAGAAATAAGAAGCCAAAAACTCAAGCAAGCATCCGACAGGACAGACAGTGGATTCACTCAGAACACAATATGCTGGTGATAAATGAATGCAGCTACCAAAGTCAGCTGCATTGGCCTGGGGGTGAAACCCATTTTATAAGATCATGGTGGGTGAGAGAAAGGAAAAGAACGATTAAGTAGTAGGTATATCATGTCTTCTGGAAAAGTCAAGTCGGCCAAACAGTAATCAAATCTCGATTGAGAAACTTGAATACACACTCCAAACTTTAGTGAATTTCATTCCAGGGACTCCACACTCAGATGAAATCCTGATGCTCAAAATGGAGGTTTTTTTTATCTGAAGGTTTTTATTGAATTTAGCAGAAGCAATGTCATCAAGAAAAACACCATGGTCACGTCAGAGGCCATGCTAGTGCAACAGGGACACTGCTCCTGCACAAGCCGAGTTTCCCAGAGGAAGAACTTACACGCCAACCTGACAATCGCCATGCATCCTAGGTAGAAAATCTCCACTGGCTTCATTATTCTTATCGTCTCATAATTTATAATAAATAGGCTATCTGCAACTGATAAATATGTCTCTTTAGTAAACAAAGGAATGAAATATCAGTATTTATACAGGATGCATAACTGTAAAAAATACAGATAAATACCATCATCATACTCTGCCAAGGGAAAGAGATACTGGCTTCAAAGATAAGTCTTCAAACACACATTAATTATTGTAAAAATCATACTGTAATTATTACCTCAGCATTTTGTATCAAATTAAAATCACAAAAATTAAAACAAAACAGCATTTTAAAAAGATTTTTTTGACCTCTAGTTTCAAAACTACTGTTGATAGAGAAAATAAAAACATTTCTTAATGGTTACCCATTGAGAGACCTTACATAAAATCATGATATCGTCTAGAAAAATTTTAGATGAGAAAATTTCATTCCCCTAACAAATCCAGTGTATAAAACTTCAAAGAAAAACAAGCAACAAGAAAATGTGGAAAAATATCGCAGAAGTGGTTAATACCTTTAGGGGACTAGGATATTTTCGGACGAGATGGTCAGATCGAAGCTCACCTAAGAAGGGATGGATGTGCATAAAGCATCATTTTGTTGTAGTTGCACTCAATGGACACACACACTGTCTTTTGTTTTGTTTTGTTTTGTTTTTTTTTACAATATATAAGCAGTAAGTTCAGCTTCTAAATATGTTAGTGTACAATAATTGTTTCACCTCATAATTACATTTGAATATTCTTAAGAAAAATTTAGCAGTTTTGAAAAGAAGGCTGCATTTACAGTGCATAGCTGTAACAAAAAAGAACATTGTTGTATCATATGTACATAAAATAAAAATACTCCATTTAACATCTGTAAATACTCAACTACATCAGAGAATGTAGCAATTACACTATCTGAACACATCCAGAGAGTTCTATTCAACTCTCATTAGCAATGTAACACCACGTCCGCTCCTCAGAAAGAACTGCCCAGCAAGCTGCACGCTTGACCGTTGACAAGGCTGTTAAAATTTGCAGTGGAAGGTCAACATTTTGGACATTTACATGGGTGTCAGGACAAAGGATGAACTACAGAAACTTCAAAATGTTAGGAAAGTTTAGCATTCTGCTGCCCACAGTATCCTCTCCTACCCAGATTCCATGGCAGAAAGGAAAATGAAGAAAGAAAAAGAGAAAGAGAGAGAAAGACAGGATATTAGTTCTACAGAACCTGTGTTTTTTTTCAGGATTGTCAGATAATCATTAACGTTACAAGAGAAAGTTTGCTTCAAGTTGATTTTGCACTTTCTTAAAAAACAGAGTAGGAGGCTGATGCCCGGACATCAGCAGCTGTCATTTTAGGGTGGTTTGTGGTTGGTTGGTTAGTTTTCTTTCCTTTTCAATTTATATATATATATATTTTTTTTCCTTTTGAATAGAATATGAACATTTTGAAGTTCTAGGTTTTAAGTGTGTCTTCGTGGAACTGCTGCCATTTGAAGTGGTTTGCCCTTGCATGTTCTGGTCAGGTGCCCCAGTCCTCACAACACACACACATACTTCTCCCAAGTATACACACACACACACACACACACACACACACACACACACACACACTGTCACTAAGAGACTCCAGTGAAAGCAAAGCCAACACCCATGAATAAACATGTGCTTACTGGATATCATTCTGTCTCTTGCCTCTTCAGCAGCTGTGTTCATGTAAACCATTGTTGTTGTTGTTGTTGTTGTTGTTGTTGTATTGTTGTATTGTTGTTGTTTTGTTTTTGTACAGAGAGTGTAAAGTAGGAGAACTTCCTAAGTATGACTCGCAAAAGTCTGTCCAGGAAGGACGCGCTGTCTGTGAGGTATTCACCGTCTCTCTGTCATCCTCAGCCAGGGAACATGTTACCTGCGCAAGCTTCTCTGAGCTTCTTTCAGTAAACTATCAAAATCCAGAGAGTCATACTTGCTCTTGGTGGAAGCAGGGTCAAAGTCATCTGAGTTTGAATCTGAAAGAAACCCAAGCCAGTTTAGATGCACCCTTTGCTGATGGCCAATAAAATCATTCCAATTCAAGATTTCCTGATTAGATCGCAGCTTATCCAATTGACGCATTTTAAAAAACAATGCCCAGATTTTCCTCGATACTGCCTGTGTATAGGCAGAGGACAGAATGGTTGAGCTTCCAAAAACTTGCATCTATTGACTCATTTTAGATGGAAACACTCCCGAGAGGCCAGCGAGACAGTCTTTGAACTCTTTTCTAGGCAATCACTGCCCTTTTGCCGCTGGCATACTAAGTGACTTGCTCAGGGTTCCTCGATAACCCAGATGTGGAAGTACAAGCAGAAGCTGCGACCAATTTTCCTATCCACTTGGACTAGCTCCATTGAGCGTGAAAGGTGGTTGAGTGGAAGGAGTCACTCCAAAACATCCTGAAATCCCCAACCTGCTGCTTCCTGTTCAGACAGAAGGTACATTCAGTGAATCTCATCATCTATCCCAAAACCACTATCACCCCAGCAACACAGGTGTCAATTCTTCCAAAACTAGAAGATCTAGAGAACTACTACTCCCCATCCTGAGAGGGGCCTTTCAGCCACTTTGCTCATCAATAAGCAGAAATAGCTATGCATCTATAAATGAAGCTATGCGCTTTCTTGGCGCCTTAAATTAGTCCAAGTCATGGTTTTCCAAATTCCACGTGGTACTTTAAGTGACCCTTAATAAAATAGTTGTGCTTTAGAAATGTTGAATACAAAGTTTGATTCTGCTAAATACTTCTCATTTTTCTCCATTGACATCTATGGAAAAGTCAAGTATTTTTTGCTGGTCCTGCAAGTGGGAAGGGTGGCTTGGAAATGAAGTCAAAAGCCACTTGCAAATACACTTATTCTTTGGAAAATATTTATTTGAAAGGAAAACAAGCATTTCTGCAACACATTGATAATTGTAATAAAATATGAGCATTTCCATGTCTGTTTGCAGAGGAAGTAACAATAGAAATGTTCAGTGATAGAAGAAAGTAAAGAAGATGAAGGGGAAATACAATCATTCACACAACAAAAATTGTTGTGCTGAAAATACTGTAGTGCTTCAAGATCTCCAGCACCAGCACGATGTTCTGTCCCCACCCTCAACCAAGTTTCACTGTCTTAGATCTAAAGATGTGGAAACTCCTTTACTTATTTTTTTTTTCTTTCATTTCCACCATTCTTTGTCTACTGGCTTTCTTCCAGTAAGTTTTTCGAGGTAAGAACAATAGCAATTACAGTCTTCTCTAGATATTAAAGAGAGGACAAAAAGAGCTAATCTTTCTTCAAAACTATCTG
>PVJO010003937.1:48675-69423 GCA_004026905.1 Hystrix cristata | reverse complement strand
TTCCATTTGCATTGTGGATCAGGGTGGAATATTCTCCCAGTGACCATATCTATACAACAAAAGTCTGCACAGAACTATCAAGAACACATAGATAGATAGAGAGAGAGAGAGAGAGGGAGAGAACAAAAGAGAGAGAGAGAGAGATGATGATGATAGATAGATAGATAGATAGATAGATAGATAGATAGATAGATAAAATCTTTCCTTGGAGGGAATATTGACAATGTTTAAATTTTCTAACTTTGGATTATTCTAAATGAAACCAATAGTTTCAGTGTTTCTGTATTTCCACTGGCAAGTATTAAGATTCTCGTGCAATAGTAGTTTGCAAGAGTGTCTTATGTATGAAGAGCACATGCCTAGGTATCCACTTACACAAGCACACTGTGCAACCCCGAAAACCTTTCTTATTGCTTGAGATAAAAAGTAGTCACATTCAGTTTTTGAAGCAATCACATCCAGTCTACCACATTCTCTTCCATTAACAGAAGGATGATGGAACACATTAAAATATAAGAAAAATGTTGTAAGAATACCCTGCAAGCCACTAATTATTTTTCAAAAAGAAATGCTTATAAATAATGATACTACATGAATAGAAACAAATCACATCACATTTGTATTCCTAGTACCTGAAAAAACACACGGCACAAAGTATGTACTCAAATTAATGTTTTTCGAATGAATGTATTAATCTCAAACACCCACATGGTATTAAGCACATGGTTGAAAATATTTGTGCTGGGACCTGAGAGTGATTTAGCAACAAATGGCAAGGGTATTTGTAAAGTTATGTGTGTATTCAAGATGCTGATGATGTAATATTTTTTAATTAATGAAGAATTTATGATGAATGTATGATTATTTCATTTTTCTTTTATGCTAAAACAAAAGTTCTACATCATAACTCATTCCTGCTCAGAAATATTACTCATAATATGGTCTAATTCTTCTATTTTGATCCTACATTCCTAATACAGTTTCTCTATTTTTCCTCTTTAATATTTTTGTCAATATTTTAAAACAATCATTTGTTTATAAGAAAAAAACAGAAGGACACACAGATTAAAGATTCATATGAAACTTATCTCTAGTCCCTACTTCACCCTGGTAGCCTTGATCAAGTCATATTAAACTTTCAGCTTATTTATGAAACTATTTTATAAGTAGAAGGTGAAATCACTATGTTTTACTTCAATAATATTACAGTAACCATTAGCTGCTTTCAATAGTAGCAAAATAGGGTGTGTGAGCTAATTTCATTTAGAGGAGCAAATAAACAGAGGAAAAATTGGTGAATCTGTTTAAAATGATAGATCACTTTTTAATGTCTTGGTAAACTGAATCTGTGTCACATCATTTTTACTTTGGTCTTCATAGACATGCACGTTCCCAATCCCTTCATGAGTCCAGCATGTTCTCAAGCTCACCATACTAAGTGCCCATGTGTGCTCTTGCCCTTTGGGGGAAAAAGGCAAGACACATGAGAATGCTATTGAGTTCCAAAGCTAGATCCTGGTGCTTATGCTTCTACTTTAAAACATCTCTAAATTTCTAATTTTTCATTCTTGACTTTAATCGTAATCCTAGCAACTATTCATTGACCACCTATATTATACCAGACACTGTGCTAAGAGCAGCCCAAATAATCGCAACATTGTAAGGCATTTTACAAAGGAAGACTCCAAACCTAATGAAGTTGTTTGTCTAAGATCAGTGAAAGCCAAGTTAACAACCCAGGTGCTCAGGATTCCAAAGCCAGAGCGCTTCTGACTACACTAGGCCTACACTCAGAAAAAGAACCTCTTCCCACCACTGTGGAGCTTCAGAGAACTGGAAGATCTCATGCTACTGCAATGCACAGCAAATATAATCTTCAGAGAACAGAGAGTGAGGTTAGCAATGGCGAAGTTTCTATTGCCGCTGGCTAGGCAGGGAGATAACGAGAGGGGAACATTCTTCTTAGAAATATTTCAGGGAGGTGCCAGTTCAATTTGGAAATACCATTCAATCCTCCCTCTACCATGATGAATCGTGATGTAAAGGCCCCTCTAGGTAGCTTATTTTAAACTCTAGATGTTTTGAGAGAGTAGAAACACCCTGGCCTTCATCACAGAAGAAATAAGTCAAATCAACTCAAGGCTTCAATCTGTCTTGACTGTTTTTATCAGCCAACATTTGAACAAATGACTTGCCACCTTTTATATTTTCATTCCTAGGCCTCTATCTCTCTAACAGTCAGCTGCCTCTCCCCTGCTTCATGCTATCTGTTTAGCTTGTGAAGTGAATTATAGCATATTCCCTCTGAACATTGCACACCACCTATATCAATTACTCCAGGAAGACACTGTGTTAGAAGCAAAAAAAAGAAATCCCCGTATTTGGTATTCATTTCTTTCTTTACACCATGCCAGTGCAATTGCAGAAAGATATCTAATAAGGCAGATGAATAGATGTATAGTTTATTTTATCATTAACATAAATTAATTTTAAAATTATGTCATATGCAGAAGGCATTTGTTACTTTCCTTCCTCATTTCTTCCTCAAAGAATTAAAAGGCTTATAATATATATATTAGATAAGGAATGACCTGTGAAGCAACAAAATTAAAACTGGAAAAGAAATTAAGAAGTCTATTGTAGCATTATTTATAATATCAAAAAAGTGAAAATTAAATACATGCATAGCCATCATGGAGCAATTGAATATATATAGCTGTACTGTTTATCCAACAAAATACTGTGCAGCCATTAAAATTGTTGACAAATTATTTTAATGCTGTATATCATATATATTTATATATATATGACCTCAACTATAAGAAAGTAGGCATTCCCAGATAAAAGGCAACTCCTTCATTTAGTAATAATTGTTATCCCTGGGTGATAAGTTGACAGGTAACTTTGCATTTGTTCCTAATACTGGTTTATATTTTCCAAATTTTACTTCTTGAGTCTGTGTGACTTTTTAATAGGCAAAACATATATTTATATATGTTTCATTTTCATTATCTGTAAAATGGGGATGATAATATTAACATTCACCTCCTAAGGTAATGTTGGAAGTAAGATGAGCAAACATTTGCAAAGCTCCTGTACAAGACCTAGCATATGGAGACAACAAATAGCCAGTTTTGTTTCTTTGGTTCTAAAGAAAGTAAATATGGAGTCAGAATACGAAGTCTTATTTTCTCCTTGCAAGATGTATTTCATATAAAATTATAACATGTTTGAGAGTTTGTGAAATAATAAAAAAAGAACAAGAACTTTGCATATTCTGTTCCATAAAATGATGGCAATACAATGATTTATACAAAAAGATTCAAGGTAGGCACTGAGGGCAAAAACAGACACAAAATTTAAACCCAAATGGATAAACACAATACACCATACACACACACACACACAAACACACACAGTGGAATATCAGTACCTGTACAGCCAGAAGGGCTTACTTCCATGCTTTTTTGCAAAAACCTAAATTACTGTCTTTTGCAATTGTCTCATACATTTAAAAGAATATCTGGGTTCAAATGTTCCCTCCAGGAAAATAAAGTGACGCTTCAACCCCAGGTGCCTACAGAGTATGTTTGCTTCCTTTTGAGCTCTGCATTATGGATTCCTCACTCTATGTACAATAAAATCCATACCTAGGTCTGCATAGTTAGACTTGAAAAATTGCTTGCGTCCACAAAAGTACAGCTCGAAGTCGGTTTCGTTCGACCTGCGCAAAGTATATCCATTTTCAAGAGCGGCAAAAGCGTCACAGGTGTAACGGTAGGTGATGAAACCGTAGCTGTCTCTGCAGTGGACAAAGAGAAATTCAGACTGTTTAAGGAGTGTTAGCATACAGGACTGTAACCCTTTCTACTTGGGAAGACTGGGCTGGTGCCGACGACTGAGGCACTGTATCCATTCATCAGTGGGATTGTCCTGTCAAGCAGTTAAATACTTATTTCTAGGACAAGAAATCTCAACTAGAAAGATTAATAAATAGGGATGAAAGAAAATAAATAAGATTCTGAACTCAACATGTCATCTGTCAAAGCACTTACATTGGCAACTCCCATCCCAGTAATCTTAGAGACATAATTTTTTACATACGTCAGCTTCTAAACAAGAAATAATCTTGAAGATTCTCACCCATCATCCCGCAGATTTACTGTGCACTCCTCAATTTCACCAAAAACTTCAAAGCGGTCCCTCAGTTCTGTCCGTGTCGTGTCAGGTCTGATCTTACCAACGTAAATCACACGGCGCTCTTCCTGGGGGGTTGGGGGGATAAGGAGAGACTTCTGCTAGTACTGAAGCTAAGAAAGAAGACGCTGCTCTGGAAGTAGCCATAAAGGTACAAGCACAACAAGTGGGACTCACTGAGCAAGCAACCCCTCCACCATTCCCAGGGAAGACTACTCCTCCAACTCACTTCGCTCTCCGTTGCGTCATACTGACTTTTCCTTCTCACTCATGCATGCTTCTCTGCGCCTCTCCATTTTGCTACTTTTCCGAACCATTCTGTTCTCCCCTTCCATAAACTTTTATGAGTTAGAAAAGAAATCTATGCGATGTGAGTTTCTTTAACCAATATGTATGAAATACTTGAATATTTGTGATTTTATTATTAATCTTCAAACTTGGTATGGCACTGGCCCGGCAGTCAAAGCTATTTAATTTCTCATTGACCCACAATTCTCCTCGGGAGTTACTCAAATTTTGACATCCTTAAAAGAAAGGTTCTTAAATTCTAGTATACATGGAAACTACTCAGTATGCTTGTTTAAAATGAAAATTATTGGAGTTTATCCTAGCTGTATAATAAAAAAGAATTGGAAGACAAGGTTCAACGGTCTTCATTTCTAACAAGCACACCCCAGTGATTTTGACACAGGTGGTCCAAAGACAATAATTTGAGAAATGTAGTCTTAAAATATAGGCCATTTTAAGCCATGGGTCTCTAAAGAGTAAGAGCTAAATAAAGGAGGCTATAAATTTCACTTTGCCAATAGATCTACTTTTATTTCAGGAGTAGACTAGAGGGGTGTGGCCTAATTTTCCCAAGGGAAGTCAATATCATCATAATCTGAACATCAGCAAATTATAATTTAAAAAATATAAGAAGACTATTTTTGTAGCCCAAGGACAGATTCCTTTTATAAAAATCAGGTGTGTATTCTTTTATTTTTTTCTTTTTGGTTCTAGGGATCAAACTCAAGGCCTTGTGCTTGCTAGGTAAGCACTCTAACCACTGAGCTAAATCTCCAGCCTGCATTCTTACTATGTGAAGCTATTTTATTTCTTTATTTTATTTCTTTATTTTTAATTGGTTTAAGAAAATAAGGCCGAAGGGGATAAAGGCCTCTCAAAATTCAGAAAAGGTTATATAAGAACACAAGGAGTTAACACAAAGAATTTGCTTCCCAACTACTCTTTATGTGTACTGAGAATAAAGAGGAATGAGCGGACTCAAAGTTACGGAGTCTCAGGTTACACCGAAGTAGAGCCACAGAAACGCAGGACAGAGGTGCAGATTCAGCCTGCCCAGCAGTTTTCTCTAAATGTGCTAAGAGTCTCCATGCTGGAGTGGTGTAAAAATTTATTTAGGCTCAGAGCAAAGCGATGTCCTGGAATGTCTTCCCTCTTCGTGTGCCCAGGGTTAAGCAAAGGGTGAGCACACAGTGTGCCCTTGGGAAATTTAACTGAGCAACTCACAGACTCTTCAGCTTCCTAGATGATGCCCTCATTCGTGCCTGGTCATTTTTGCCCAGATGCAACAATCCCGTCTCCAACTCTGTCAGAGAAGTGCGTTCCTCTGAGAGGCACACTCAGTCATCTCGACTCGGCCCCTTCGCCACAGTGTCGCCGACTGGCCCAACGTGACCAAGACAAACCCTCCAGCTTCACCTCTCCCCAGCTGGGCCTTTCCATGTGTTCTCCTGTCAGTGACGTTAACGCCACCTGGCCAGTTTTTCCAGACAGAAATCTGTGTGTCTCCTTCTTCATCCTTACCACATACCTAGTCACTAAGTCCATTAGAGTTTCACCTCCTGAGTCTCTCTTTAACCCAGCTCCTCTGTTCTCTCTCCCCTAAGCCAAGCCGCCGGCTTCTTTCTGAACTAGCATAACAGCCTCATAACTTGACTCCCTGTGTCCAGGATTTCCCTCCTCTGACCTGTTCTTTCACTGCGGGCAGAAGAGTCTTTGCTCAGGAAACAGGAATCTAATCACACCAATTACCATCTAAAATATTTCAATGACTTCTCATATCTTTTAAAAAGACACGTAAATCATGAACAAGACCTACTGGGCAGACCCCACGTGATCTGGTGCTGATGCCAACATGGACTTTTTCTCTCACCTCTCAGTCTTTCTTTGACTCTAGTTTCCAGCCACGCTGGGCTTCAATCAGTCCTCAGGAGATATTTCCCAAGCCTTTTCAAGCCCTTCCTTTCCAAGCCTCTGCACGAGCTGTGCCTTTGCCACCTGGAGCAGCCTCCCTATACTGTATCCCCAAACTCCTCATTGCACCGTCTAGAAATACACTGAGCTCAGTGTATCCTTTCATTTCTGAGCCTTAAGATGAAGTCAGACTTCCTATTAGTTGCTCTTGTAGAAAATCCCATCTCTCTTTTGCAGTTCTATGCCTAATTGTAATTAAGTAATTAATATTTTCTTTGTCTTTCAATGGCTGCTTCTCTAGTACAATCACAAAAGCGAGACTATATCTGTCCTTTTCACTATTCTAAGGAAAACTGAAGCAAAACAGAGTCTCAATGAGTATTTGTTATAAAACTCATCAATTGCTAATCAATAAATCACGTTTCACAGTTTCTCCATCTCCCTCATCACATTACAGATGCCTGAGTGTGACCCTGAGCTGCTCCAACACGAAAGAAAATGGAGGTTGAGTTTTGTGAATTATCACAGGAAGACTCTTCTCCAGGTTCCCCAAGCACCTCAGCAGAGTGAATTCACAAAGGGAACAGACATGTTTAAGCATGAGATGCGCAGCATAGCTACATGTTTGCAGGCTCTCACTCACAAAAGTCACCTCTAGAAATCAGAAACTGTACCCCTGCCACAGCCAGTAAGACAGTTCCTCTGACAACAGCTACTGAGCCCACACAACTGGCCAGACAAAGGAGCACAAACAGATCAAGGTGCCTGATTCACTTCATGTAGATTGTATGTCTCAATTGAACACTGTAATTGTGCCAGTCCAGAGCACCCAGCACGTCCTGGCAGTCGATAAATAGCAATAGATGGTGCGGCTCGTGCTGGAGTAGTGCTGCTTGCACCAGTGAGGGAATCACAACAGCACCTTCCATTCCATTTACGCATTCTGCTTCAGCCAAACAGCCCGATGTGATGGGACTCTTATCTAAATTTAAACTTCTTGATGACTGCTTACATGGATGTTACAGATTTTTTTTAATGGGCCTTTTAGGAAAGTTACTACTGTATAGAGGGAAGCAAAAGGAAAATGCAGAAGAGAAAGAAATTGAGCCATAGTAAAGAAACTGCTCAGCTACCATTATGAGACTACATACAGTCTATGTATTCAAGGAAATCTGAAGTTAAAGCTAAAATCCACCATATGTACACCCATATGCAGACAGATTGGGACAGTTTCTGAATTGCAGCTTTATACAAGTTGTATGGAACAACGATCCCACAAAAAAACAGATAAACTAGAAAACTTTTCATAACAGACACTGACACATTCTGCAGTAAAAAGAAGATACAACAGAGAGAGAGAAGAAATCAAAGAGCTCTTCCACAATTGCTTAATTATCATTCAGTCTACCATCTCTTTTTTGTAAAACACAGGAATGGGACCATGTCTTGCTACCTTACAAAGAACAGAGATTGAACACATGATGAAATTCTCCTCTGAGAACATTATTGAAGTGCTTTGTTTTCTAAGAGCTAAAAATGTAACTAGAAGGCAACTGAAGGTCTACAAGGAGAAGACAAAACTCTTTCCAAGATTGACCAAGATGTCTAGCAAAGAACCAATTCTTTTTAACATGTTGCGGTTGCATTAGACAGATGAATAGATTTCATATCTTTAAAAAACCTTAACATTTGCAGCCAATTTTTCAAGACATTAATTTCTAAGCAGGAGATGAAAGGGAAAGAAATCATAATGCTTAATAACATTTCCAACTTCTTAAAGGCTTGAAGGAACTCGAAACCTTTGGAAAAAGCTCCTTGAAAAATGATTTTCAGGCCAGTTTTCACTATTGAGGGGGATGGAACATTCATCAAATAACTTTTAGCTTCAATTTTCACAAAAGCTAGTTTGCTGATGGGGTGGATAATAAAATTGAAGATTTATGTAACATTAACAGCTACAGTAAATCCTCATTATACCAAAACACAGGAGATAAATAAGGAAGAAAAAAACTTAGTGGATTAACTGACTTTGCATTACCAAAATCTTTATCAAAAAGAGCATGGAGCTTCCAGTTAGCTAAGGAAAACAAACAATGGCTGTTTCTCATCAAATAATAAGCTACTTTTGGTAAAAAAAGGTTTGACTAAGAAAAGACAGAAAGCAGTAGAGAGATTAACATTTAATGAACTTTATATAGGCCAAGTACTAGGTTTGCCCTAGTTGCCCAACATAGGGCTGGTAGCATAGCTCAGTGGAAAAGCACATGCTTAGTGGTGTGCAAGGACTTGGGTTCAATCCTCACAGGAAAAAATATCCCAAAATATTATGAACGCCTTTCACAAGTGATAGTGTACCAAGACAATCTTATTAATAGAAAAATCAAGAGGTAGAGTCTTCCTGCTTAACACCTAAGGCTAATATGAATCTACTCTGACTTGTCTACTTAAGAGGTAGAATGTAGGTACAGGCAGAAATGTATGTAAACATACCGATAAGTCAGAAGTATGAGCACTGTAGCTTGAAAATATGGATGACTTCCATTTAAAGAGCCTTGTTGAAGCATAATTGGTATTTGAAAGAGTGAGATTATTTAATATCTACATTTTGATGAATTTGGATATTTATATACATCCACCATTCCATCATTATAATGAAGGTGCTACATTTGTATCTGTTATCTCCAAATATTTCCTTATGTTCCCTTGTAGGGTTTTGCTTCTCTGTCTCTCTCTGTCTCTGTCTGTCTGTCTGTCTGCCTCTCTGTCTCTGTCTCTGTCTCTCTGTCTCTCTTTCTCTCCCCATCTCCTTCTCCCTCTCCTTTTTCTTCTCCTTCTCTGGGAACACTGTAACGTAAGATCTGCCCATTTTACATAATTCAAAATATACACTGTCATATTTAACTATAGCAATGATGTTGTATACCGGTCTCTAGAACTTGTTCATCTTGCCATGAAGCCAAAAATTTCCAAATACTCAACTTAAAATTGTTACATAACATATACCCACCTACATAAAATATCTTTAGAAGGCTTTAATACCCCAGCAACACACAAAAGGCTTTAATAGAAAAATGATTTAACCAATTTATTGTTTCCCAAAAAATAACAGAAAAATTATATAATTTTTTGTTTCATTTGCATGCAATACATCATCATCAGTGATGATATACTGCTCCTGGCTCCTGCGCTGCAGACAGACCAGCAGAGAAGAACAATGAAGTGGCACAGTCCTTGCCCGTGCACATCTGGGTTTGGTTTAAGCACTGAGCCATATAATAATGTCTAGATTTGTCCTTTAAATTAACATCCCATTATCATGTTTTCTGGCAGGAAACTGTACAGATTGCAAATGGAGTGGGACTTAAAATTCAACGAGAAATTAAAGCAGAGACAGTCTAGACATTAAGTACTAAATTCTGCAGAGTTGCAATGTAATCTGAATTATTTCCAGTTTGGGGGACAGAGAAAGGCAGAGTGAGTTGATTTTTGAGAAAAAGTTTAGGTGGGAAGTGTTTGAAAGTAGCCACTGAAACAATGGTCCATCATAATATATGATTTTTTAGTAATTACTAATTATTAGTGTTCTCTTAGCTTTCTGATTTGGTGCCCTCACATTGGGCTCTAGTAAGACTTCTAGAGGGCCGAGTAATGAGACATTTACAGGCTCCCTACACCACTTTTTTCTTATGGAACTCATAATAAATGCAATACAGCCCATAAAACAGATAGAAAAAACTAATTTTGTCAAATATCAATGGTTGCATTTCTAATGGTTTTTAAAAGATTTCCTTTTGGACCCTTTGTTTTGCAGGTCCCCAAAGTATATGATTGTTCTTATCAATAGTTAACCTAGTAGTGCATCCACCATATTTTAAATGTAATTTGATATTTATTATACACTTTATAGATGTTTCAAAAATTGAATGAAAGTCACCTACCAAGCCAACATAGGTGGGATATCCTAGCTCCCTTAACTGCTTTCTGAATGAATTTTTAAATAAATTTAGTCAAATGAGTCAAAAATCATTCCATGTATCCCTGTGTTCAAGGCCATAAAATATACATTTGGCTGGTGCATTATGGCCCTAGAAAGCAGACCATTTGGAGAAAGGAAATCAATCAAAATTTTTCATGTGGGTTAAGTTCATTAAATGGTTCCACTATGCCTTCAAGATAGATTTCAAAATCTTTAGCATGAGTTATAGGACCCTTAAGAATCAGCCTTCTAATGAGCCCTCCTGACTTATTTCTTACCCTTCTTGTGCCCTAGTCTGTAGTTAAATGACTGGTAGTCTCCAAACACATTCAACTGCTTTCCCAAGACTTAGGCTGTATAGCTTCTGCTTCAAACAGCAATCCTCAATAAAATTGTAACACACTGTATATAATTTAAAAATTTCTAAGAGTCATATTTAAATAAGTAAAAAAGACTGAAAATTTAATACTAATATAATTTATTTAGCTTAATATATCTAAAATATTATCACATCAATTTGTGATTGATATAGAAATATCAACTAGATATTTTTCACTATTTTTTATCCTAAGTTTTCAAATCCCAATCACAAAGTGTTATCTTAATTCTCTCTAACCAAACTAATCATGTGGTTAATGGTTACCATATTGAATGTTGCTGATGTGAAAAATTTTGCTCTTCCTACCATTAATATTCAGATCATTCTCACCCTTGCTGGGGATGTCCTTCCTCATTGCCAGGCCTAGATGTCTATCTGTTTACCATCATGGATGGACCCTCTGGCAGTCCATTTATCACAAGGCATTGCCTCTTCGTGTGTCTTTATTTACCAGTACACTTGAAGCTCTCTGAACCTGCGGACTAGGTAGTACCTAATTTTAGATGCCAATCACCTGGAAAATGTATATTACAAAAAGAGTTAGGAGTTTTCATTTGTGTTAATTGTCCAGGTGGGAAATGGTTCAACAGAAAGTCCTCCTTCTTTCTTAAGCACTTAATATCTATAAGTTACTATGTTAGTAAACAGTGTCTTAAATTTTTTAAAACTGTGAATCTAAAAGGCAAAGCCTAAAAAAAACCCAATGATAAAATTCTTAGCAGTACTTAGTTAATGTATAAAAATGCAAAATAAGCCAAGTTGATGTTAGCATTACTGAAAGTTTTCCTTCATAGAAAAGTGATAAAGATGTCCAACTCAAAGAATTAACTAAAGAATCAGTCAACATTTGAGACTCAGAGAAGGCAGAGTGGTATTTCCCGGTGGCCTCAGGAATACTTTTGGCTCATCTAGACCGATGGCCCTATTTGATGTATTTGGAGAGAACCAAAGTAGCGAAAGACATCTCCTTCCCTTTCTTTATTACAGCACTAAAGTAAGTATCTGGCACTAAATTATCTTTGGAAGGTAAAAACCAAACACATAACTTATTTACATATTTTTTATTAAAATACTAACCTGACTTGGTTAGAATTGTGTTGTTTTGCTTAAATGAGCAAATGAATGATGTAGCTATTAATTTCTGTCTTTAACATCCTATTTGCAAGGGATCAAGGATTTTATAAAATACGAATTAGCAAATACTTAAATATTTTCCTATATATCTACTTAACAAGCTTTTCTTTTGTAATGATTAACTATAACATGCCATATTAAAAGGCGTGGTAAACTGTATGGCATTATATAAATGTGAGTTATGAGAATTATTGAATAGACCATTAATTAAATATAGCACTATTAGAAACATTGAATTTTTCATTTTCATTAGTCTTTGTAAGTGTTAACTAATGATCCTCCGGTAAACCTTAATATCACAGCTCATTTGAAAGTCAAGAAAAATGAGGGAAAGTATTGTCATCTGCACAAGGCCGTTGACTTAGTCTCAGAGTCAAAGTTAAGTGATAGCAAACACCCCAGAATTTGAGCCGAACCTTTCAATTACTTCTCCTTTCTTTTTTCTTTCTCCTTGAGTTCCTGTGATTAACAAACCTCTCATTTAACTGTTTTCCCTCCAGCTGGTAACTGTTGGCTAATGCTTGATTTTTACTCCATTAGTCAGCTCTTTTTTAGAATTTTGTTGATGTTGGTGGGTTTTCTCAAAGGCACCATAGAAATCCAATCTTCATAGTGAAAAATTAATTTTCCTAAGCTTCAACTAGCTTATATGCCAGGTATGTCAAGTGCTACTTTTTACTGAACCGACTCTTAGCATCCAGCATAGACAGACAGCAGGAGCAATGAACCAAAAAAATGCCATATCTGATTGATTAGCCCCGGCTCCCTGGAGCGCCATGTTGAGAAAGGCCCTGAGGCTCCATGGGGCTGAGAAGGGCAGAGTTCTATGATTGATTAGGAATGTCTGCCATGGGCAAGTACTAAGTGTTGACGATCACAGCATCTCATTTTTGTCATCCAAGGTCCAGGTGAATAAGCAGCAGCAGGGAGCTGGGTTAAAGTCTACTTGTTAGCAGCTGGCAAAAAGGTATTGACTTTCAGAGAACAAACAAGTTTCACGTAACCTGGATATTTACATAGGAAGATCATCACTGTCTATGTGTCAAGTGAGCATAACACCCTGTGGAAAATGGTGCTACAGTCCATAACGGGTTACTAAGAAGTAATTCATGAGAAATGTGGATGTGTCAACCACCCACTTAGCGCTGACTCCATCAGGAGTAAGAAATGATGACTTTCTTAGCAAATCATCCTCTATGGCCCCCTTCGAATCTAACACAAAGCCCGGCTCTTCACAGACAAGACAATCCTTATGTCTGTCAAAAAGACGAAAGCTGAAACCAAATAGCACAACTAGCAGTATCTCCTAGTCCAGTCAGAAAGACAGGCAACCAGAAACGGAGCAAGACTCATGCTCTGTCTTGATGAAGCCATTATCAGAACAAATAAATCTGTCCTCTCTCCATTTTTCGAAACAAGACTTGGAAATAGTAATGAACTTCAAAATCCAACTATAATCAGAAACGTACTGACTTAACTTTTTTTTCCAATAAACTGTGTTCAGAGGGACCAAAAACTCATTGATATTTTAAAGCCAAAAGGCTGAATATTGCCTCATTTAACAAAGCCTTAGCTTTAGTTTATTTTCTAATCTACCAAGAAAAAAAGAAAGAAAGAAAAAGCGCACAAGAAAATAAAGCAACCTTTCTTTAGAGAGAAAGTTTAGCTCCAAGCCGCTTACAATTGCCTTCTGCCTCTGTCTCTCCCTCTGTTTGGCCCTTTCGGATTCCCTCTTCTCATACTCTTTCCGGTATTCTTCCCTCTTCAGCCTTTCATGCTGATACGCTTCGTAGCTGTCATACCTGGGAAACATAACTTTGTCATTAAGTCAACCACCTGCATTTGCACAAGGGAAATAAATCATAATTTGGGGAGGGGAGAAGGGATTTACATGATATCTTGTCATCTAAAGGGGAAGGTACAAAGAGCCAGAGGCCAAGGACATGCCCCATTACCTGGGCCTACGGCTGTAGGGCGACCTCGAACGAGCTCTCACATACAAGGGAGAGTTTCGGTGTGTGCGGTGTCTATGGTGGCTTGACTCATAGTAGTAACAGGACCTGAGAGAGAGAAGTGAAACAAAAGGGACATTTGCAACTGCCACTTACTCTGGGTTTATCGGCACTACTGAACATCTTCCAGGATGCTCTACTACATAGACTGACTCTCCCCCTCTAGCTACTAATGAGGTGTTCCGGGGGCAGTGTGTGAGCAGCAGGCCAGCTCCGAGGCCCGAATGTGATATGGTCTCTCCGCATGTCTCTTGTTGACGTAAAGCCCGAGCACCAGGTCTGGTGCGCTATCAGCTTTATCTTGCGTGGATCTCAACAACACGCTTTGAGGCAGCTCGCAACATAATGGAAAAAGTTAGATGAGCAAGTTTCTTACAAATTGCTCTTTCTGATCTGACTGTGCTCGAGGCTGAGCTGTTGAAGAGAACATGGAGAGAAAGGGATGTGTGACAGCGTACTTGCTTCCCACCGTACTGGGAACGTGGTGGTTAAGGGCCAGGTGGCTTCCACTGACTTCCTGGGAAACATCTTACGTGCTGGGTGTGTTTTGACAAGGATTACCTTGAAGAGGATCTACTGCCCGGGGACCTTGATCGTGACCTGGAAGATGGTGATCGGGAACATGACCTGTGTCGAGAAAAGGACCTTGAACGAGAGCGCATCCTTTGGGGTCTCTGAGAAAATGAGGATTTGGGTGGTGATAGGGAATCTCTACATGGAGAGTTAAAAGAAGAGCAGGAAGGCGACACATCGAACAATGAATAGGATGGCGTGCCGTCCCAAGGGTAGCTGAGTTTATCACTTTCATCTTCGCTGTCATCAAACAGGCCATCCATGGCTAGTCCTGAATTTATAAACATAGGTAGTTTGGAGAATTGTTCATTACTGAAATCGCTGTCCCTCAGTTCACTGGTCTTGTCTGCTTCGTCGTCAAAAACAGCTTGACTGGGATGACCGAAGTGCTTGTTCAGCTCGGCTCGGATTTCCTGGTCCTGGAGCTGTTTTCTGGTGCTGCAAGGAGAGAGCTGCTTGCCAGCCTCCAAAGTCTCTCTCAGGTGGCACGGGGCAGAACCTGTGGAAGAACAAGCCTGCCCCTGCCGGTCAGAGGAGGCACCTTTATAGTCTAGTTGTCTAGAGCCTCGGAGCTCTTGTGATATATTAATAATTATTTCCGTTTTGGAATTAATGGATTGACAATAGTCGTGGTCACCAAACAGCCGTAGGCTGGGCCGCTTAGTCTTCCTCTCCTCGTGTCCACTGCTGAGCACTGAGGACTTGCTGAGTTGCGCGTACAACTCGGATTGCTCAGGCCCCTTCTTGGTGGAGTTACTGACTTGGGTACCGGAAGACTCGCTGTGCCGGGGCTTCTTTGATGGCGGTGGCACTACGGTCTTGCAAGAGGACTTCAGCTTTGGAGAAGCCCTGAAAGGGTTATCTTGGTTGGCTTTATGAGGAGGAGTTGTAGGTGGAGTTAGGCCTAAGGCAAAAAAAGAAAAAATAGAGCAAAGGAGAGAAAAGAGATAGAGATAATGTTCTTAAATGATGAGACACATTTCCTAACTTCTTCCAAGATTTCAGACAAGGGTTAAAACTGGTTGAAGAAGAAGGAAACTAAATTCATGACAAGACCTGAAAAACCGGCTCATTCCCTAAGTCTCTGTCACCAAGGAAAGATGGATGGACAACTCCAGGTAGCAGCAAGAGCAGTGGTAGTTTGTATTTCAAACACCAAAGCTAACAAATCCTGCTTCCCAGAAAACGTGGCCGTGTCACTAGTGGCCTTGCTGGCCTGTGCATCGCCAATGCTAGAATTTTCAAGGGTGTCACCAAGGCCATCTTATAGAATACTCACACAACAGAACCCGGGAATCAGAGTGGCCTTGGTGGCCTCTGTCTGTAAAGAATCTTGCAGAGGATGCAAGCAGCTCAGGACTCTGGGTACAATCAAGAAAATCTAAACTTGGAGCCCAGGAATTAAGCAATAAAAAGGAAAAAAAAAGATGGAATGACGGTAAATGTTGGCCAGGGTGGGAAGATACAGACAACATCGAAATAAGTTCAGGAAAATATGACGGCCAAGATGATACAGGGAACTAGAGTCACGCCACAAGTTGACGGCAATGATTCTTTGTCTCCACAGTTCATTAACTTGGTAAACCATGGCTAATGTAGGTATAATACATTCTTGTAAGCATAACTAATACATTCTGTCTAAAATATGGCTCTGCAACAGAAACCTAAGTGAACAGTAACAGTAAGTATCGCCATGCCAATGGACCATTTTATTTAGAGCACATCAGTGTGAGTGATGAGACGGAAGGATTGAAATGAATCCAAGCTTAGGCAACTCACTAATTAAATAAAGAAGAAATAAAGGGAGAAAGAGGAACACCGGTCAGTTTTTGCCTTTCCTACTCTGCCGAGGAAGGGCAGAAAATTGCATCCAGAAGCCAGGGTGAGAGAGTCTGCAAAGCATAGTTGTTACTTCTAAATTTCACTCCTCCATTGTGTCTACTCATCCCATCACACTGAGGAAGAATCATTATGAGATGATGCCAGAGTCCAGGGGACTTTGAAGACGGGCAGACTGGAGTTCAAGTGACTTTATGCTTACAAGGGAACATTTTAGTTTACAATACACTTTCTATTTAGGAAGAAGGGTGAACGCTATTCAGCAAAAAGAGCTTCAAGTCCGCTAATAAGCCTGGGGTTAGACTTAAGGCAACTGCACATTTCAAGGGAAAATCTCCTACCTTGCTGGAAAAAAATTACATCAAGAACCAAGTAGGTCACAGGAAGCCACATGAAATTTTGATATGAACAAGAAGGTGCTGCCTCGCTCTCCTACTTTTATTACAGGTGGAAGAAATTGATGGTTTCCCCAAAATGATATATTTTACACCAACATTTGGTACTTTTCAGGATTTGTGGTTAATTCTGCCTAATTGAGAGAAGACGGTCTATAAAATGCAAAGGGGTTTGACTTTGTAAAAATCTATCCCAGAAAGTTCAGAAAGAGAAATGCAAGAGATAGGGCTACTGCTCTTCCTCTGAGCGCATCTGAGTCACACAAGAGCATGCTTTGGTTATCAGCCACTCTGCTGTAGCGACCCCATTCTACAGCAGGTACAAGGGGAGGTGACATCCTACTAAGGGAAACCCCCGTGTCAGCAAGGCCCGCTTCCCTTTTCTTCCCTCTTCCCTGGATGAGTGTTCTTCACTCCATCTATGAAGTTCCTATGTGATATGCTATATATGATCAATTTTCTCCTTTCTCTCCCTCTCTCATTTTGTTTTCCTTCTATACTACCCTATTCATACTTACTGATTTCTACCACAGGCTACCTTCAAATACCAACACAAGAAATTTAAAGGTACTGGTTCCCAGGGAAAAAAAATGGCAAGTTCTCAAATATTCCTCGTGGGAGGTTAAGATGCTTGAGAAATAATGACGAATATGCTGTCTTTAGAGGAAATGGTATTCAGCAGTCTGACACCCAACTGCCTGAATCTTTTAATGACCACTCGAGTTTAGGCTGATTTTTACTTTTCTAATTATTTACTGTTAGGCTCAGTCACTTCATATGGATCACTACACCTTCTTGTTCAATTCCTTTTGAATATGAGTCCTATCTTGTCTCCCCAGATGGAGTATAAGCTCGTAGTGGGATGTTGCTGCGACTTATTTTTTCCAATATTGTTTTACTACCAATTTTTACTTTTATTATTCTTGCTTCTCCCTAAATAGTGAATCTCACACCTCAAATGCTCAAGATCCACTTAGAATGCTGGACGAACATGTTCAGAGACCTGGCCCACAGACACATGAGAAGAACCATGGCCGCGCACTGCCTCTTGGACCCTCAAATATACCTGTTTTGACTGACACACTCGATTTATAAAAAGAAACCCTAAACTTCAGAAACGCCAATTTAGGCTACTATTAAAGAGAGATGAGTTCTAAAAATAGCTCTGCTATCTAGGGATTTTAAATATAGAAATCCTTTTTAGTCTTGAAAATTTGAAACCCTTGTCCTAGTACCTAGGCTCATTATTGCTTAAATAACTGGTTCTCAAATTGCTCTTGGAAGTGACCACATGCCGATTGTACTTTCTTTGAGTTAAGAACAAAGCATTTGCCCTTTGTCACAAATTATATGGCCTGGGGCCACCGAGCAGACCTATTCACAAAACACCTACTATGTGTTGGATGCTATGGCACATCAGAAGCTGGTATTTCAGAGACTCGGCCCCTGAGGACATCATGATTCACTTGTAGAAAAAGGCAAATCTTTCACATTTGAAATTTTCTTGCAGATTTTCTTATTATCTACGGAAATACTCCGAGATGATCCAATCTGTATTGTAAGTGAGAATCAACTGGGCTAGAAATTTCAGCGGCTGCCACCTGCTGAAGCACATAAGCACCCCTCACTTACTGGATGGGAGATACTTCGGGTTTTGCGTGTAGGTAGGCAGGGGAAAATAATTTACATAATTTCCTAAACTTTTTACTCATTTCCCTGACATCTTTAATCAAAGAATATTTCAGTACAAGACTGATAAATACCACAGATGATGAGATTTTGTATCACTAAGTGCTTGCTTACTTAAAAATCTATCTGTAGATAAAGCTGAGACACAGCTAAAACCAAACAAAAGTGCAGAGTATTTTTTTTTTCTTAGCATAGTGTCAGACTTTTAAGAGCAGCTGATGGGACAGGCCACACCTTACTGCCCCTGAATTAGCTCTATTTCTCTAACCTCGCCTCCTGTGTCCACAATCTCTTCCCGGTGGTAGCCACGAGGTCAATACTCAATTCCTTCATGCTGCTACCTTTGCGCATCTTCCCACTAATCGCCAGACTCTCAATTTCATGCCACAAGCCTAAATCAACACAGCTAATGCCTCCCATAACCTCTGGATTATTTCCTGCGTGTTGATTTTCTGGGGAATGTGTACATTTTGGTGTTGACAGTACAAGGTATATTCCGTGCTCTCTCTTGAACTTAGCAGGTTTCGACAGATTTATGTGAGGACAGATGGCCATTCCAGGCTGAAGGCTGACAAGAGGCAGTTCCAAGCATTGTTAACACACTTGCACAAACTCTCAGCAGTGCAGCTCTGTGCAGAATGTAATTCAGACTATAGCTTTTTTATTGCTGCCTATTTTCTTTTGTCAAAAGAGCCTGCTGTGCAGAGCAACAAATGGCTGCTATTACCCAGAATGTAATGGGTGTCAGACAAATCACGTAACACAAACAATCAAGAGTATGTAGGTCATATTTCAACGGAGCACAACCTTAGCAATATTTATGATTACTGCATTGAAATGTGCTCTATAATAAACAAGTACCTCTACATCACTCACACTTATGCACTTCTGCACAGCAAATCCAGGCGAAGTGGCACACATTCCACAGTCATCTTTTTAAACAGCCTTTTTATTTAAAAAAAAAAAAGTCAGAGACAAATTTTGTTTTGTTTTTCATTATATGCTGTAAAGTGATTTTCTTCGAGGGTTTCTCTTTGGGGCTTGTTTGTTTAATTGAAAGACTCTGATAGACGTTGAAACTCCTGCTCTAGCTCTTGCGCTCCACTATCCATCCAACAACTTCTGCAGGACTTTTTCCCTCTTTGCGTCATGGTTTACGGCATTTACAGAACCTAGTGCTAACCCTGAAACTCCCTTCTAAGTGTGTTTAACAGTGGGATTTCGCTTGTGTCCCATGCCAACTCAGGTATTTAAGGATAAACAACGAGAGATTTCTAGTTTGCTTAAAAACTTACTAAGATGGGAAGACCGGGCAGAGAAAGGGATGGGACTTCTCCTTCTCACGTATTTTAGGCCTTGAGAACTTGCGATGGGTGTCAGGAGTACACAGGGAAGGGTGATAATCACAGCGTTGTCACTGGCATCTTCATGCCAGCCATCACAAAAGTGCCTCTGTGCCCTCCATCCCCCCATCCCCACTTTCCCAGGACTTGCTTGTGCTCCACAAGATCCAGAGCGGCCCCCAGAACCCTGCTCTGGCTAGTACCCATCACTGCGACTGGGAATGCCCTGTCTCTACTGCACTATTTCTATCACCCCTGATCGTCGGGGAGCAAGCTGATCTTACAGTGAAGCTTCACAACATTCCTAGGTCATAGGCTAACTCCCCAACTCTTGCTAAGGGAAAATGAAGAGAGAATTAATTGGCTCTTGTGTACTTTCCCATGGAGCTGGTGCAGGGAGCCTCACATTGCAGGTATCTGCCACCAAAGCCTTAGCTGATGGGGGAAAGGAAGTAGATTGGAAATCCCTGGCTTAAAGGATAGTACTCTATCCACAGTGGGATACTATCATTTCTACAACAGAAAAGTAAGGAAGAAAAGAATGATTGTTACAGACACGGGGGTGAGGAATAATGAGATTGACACTCGTGTGAGGATACAGGCCTATAATCCAAGAACTCTGGGAGGCTGAAAGTGGGAGAATCCTAAATTATCAAGACCCTGTCTAAAAAAACCCAAAAACAAAAAAACAAAAAACAGGGGTGGGTGTTGCTGCTCCAGAACAAGCATCTTAGTGTGGAGGCCCTGCATCCATCCCCCTGCAGTGGAAAAACAAACAAACAAAAAAGCAAAAAAAAACAAAAAAGAAAGGAAGGAAAAGAATGAGATTGAAAAAGACAATGGAGGATATGCTTGAAATGTGAAAGAAACTCCTGACAAGAGTTGCCAGGGCTGGGGATGTAGCACAGTGGTTAGAGTGCTTGGCTAGCAAGTGAAAGGCCCTGAGTTCAAGCCCAGCACCAAAAAAAAAAAAAAAAAAAAAAAAAAAAAAAAAAAAAAAAAAAAAAAAAAA
>PVJO010003937.1:0-48575 GCA_004026905.1 Hystrix cristata | reverse complement strand
GTGATTTTTCCTTTTAAAGCTACAAAACACCACTTATACTTTGCCTTGCTCTATGTTGCCCAAGAAACGTCACACACAAAAGAAATGCATACTAAAAAAGGCACATCAAATTTATGCTATTTGTGAGAAATCCAACACACACAATATAAAAATCTACCAAAAACAAGTTATTAATTAATTGGTTAATAAGCGCCCTTTGACTGATTACTGATTTAAACTAAAGGAAAACATTAAATTAAAAATAAATAACATCAAATTGCATCTCCACTATGATTAAAACCATATGGAAAAATATATATCAATAGGGACAAGTTGCTAAGACCCAGTTGTTTTAGGATGATGAGATTGCTGGTTATTTTGCTCTTCTTGCTTTCTTAATTGGACGTAAAATAGCTGTATTGCTTTCGCAAGGTTTAAAGTAATAACAATAAAAGCAATTGATACATTCATCTATATGAAATTTGGGGGACAATCACTTTGGCCCCCGACCAAATTCCTTCCTGGCTTGTGGTTAAAACTATCACCTTGTTGAGCTTACATTACTTCACCATTTCCAATTCAGAAACAACAACAACAAAAAATAAGAACAGCAGAACTCGGAAAATCTCCATATGCAATAGATTTAAATGCCTGCTGCCAAAAGAGCATTCTCTTTTCTCTCATCTTGCTTTACTAACAGTTATTTTGAAATCAAATTAGTTTTTACACCTGTAAAAGAGAAGAAATTTTTTTTTTATCAGCCAAAATGAGCTAGTTTAGGACAATCACAAAGAAGTCAAACCAGCTGGCAATACCTAATAAAGCAAACTTCCTATTTCATCCCTCCTGTCTCACGAAGACACTGCAGATGGGCAGAGACATTATTCTGGAGGTCTTAGAATTTTGTTGACTCTTTACATTTCCTCTTAAATGTTTAGAAAATTTCACTAAAATTTGTGAGAGTGAAGAAAAAGAAAACACCAGCAGCCCTGGGCAACAGCTCGATCCACTTCCTCTGCCTCAACTAAACAGATTAAGCATGTACTGTAGAACAAGGATCAAGAAATCAACGGTATGATGCTGTTTCCATCCTATCCATCCCCTGCTGTACCCATGGCAGACATCACTAATTGATCATGACATTCCCACTGAGTAAACTTGGCCTTAGAATCTTTCTCAGTACAATGCTCCTGGCAGCCAATACTAATCAATGACACTTGGCAAGTGAAATGAAACCTACTTAACATAACAGATGTCAGCTACTATCTTTAAATTTAGGCTTTAGGAAACAGACATACTCTCCAGTCAGACAGATGTACATCGAACCCAGAGTCCTCTATGGAGCTGGTTTCAATAATGAAATGGCTAGGGAGTCAAAAAGATAATATATGGAAAATGCCAATTATAGAGTGATTAATCACCAAAATGTGCAGTAAGAGAAGTAGTTGTTGTTGAGAGAATATGAAAGAGCTTTTGTAATGCTTTTGTTTGCTAAGTCCCATACCTACACCAAAGGAGTATTGTAGTCTTGTAGTCTCATTTTTTGCAGATGTATAGGAGAGGTGCCACAAAAACAAAATAAATAACTTCATATATGAAAATACCAGCAGACATAGCACCCAAATCGGTGATACTGGGGACTTGATCAAGACAGTCAAAAGGTGAAAAGCTGTGAAGCAGGGTACAATGACCTCAGTAGAAAAGGTTAAATGAGAATCAGTCATCAGCCAACATTTCTTACATACTTATACCATATGTTGGCAGTCATGCTTTAACTCATTTAATCCTCGGTGACCTAGAGAAATGAAAGTACTGTTATTGTAAGGATCCTAAGTCTTAGAGAAGTTGAGTAAATTCATCAGGGCCATGTGCTAGCTGAGGACAGACACATATTTTGAACCTGGGTTTGTCAAGCATAAATGCAAGACATTATACAGCTTCACTAAGATAAGCTGCCTACTCTTGAAATGCTGTAACAGTGCACTTTCATTTGGACCTTTGCTGCTTATAAAGTGTTTCAATTCAAGACAAACCACATAACATTGCCATTTTGTACGTGAAACTTGATGATTATTGGCAATTATTATATGTCGGCCTATAAGTCAGATGGTAATTTCATCTGTTAGTTATAAATATGACCTTGAATTGAGAAAACTAAGGTTAAGAAAAGAATAAGGGATACAGAAAAGAGACTTAGCAATCAAAAGAATAAGGAAGGAAGGAGTGTGTGCTCCATCCTGGAGTCCCTTATCCATTTAATTGTCCATGCCGAGATCATCGGTGTCTGAGTGTCTTTTTGGTTTCCTGTTTTCTTGCTTCTCTCCTTACACAAATATCTTCTCTGCTTTCCTTGCCTATGAGTCAAAATCTGGTGTAGGTATTCTCCTCCCTCAAGACTCTCCAAGGCAGGTTAGCCTATCCAGAGTTCAGTTTCCTCAAAACTCCTTTCCATGAATCACCTGCTCTTCACTAGGATAATGGTATCTCGATGTATCATTCAGTCTGTTTTGCTCAAAGTCTTTAACGATGAGGCTTTATTAGTCTGCCCTTTGAGAACTCTTTTTTTTTCCCATTGTGATTCTCCTGAGATACAATCACAGTTTGTGACATCTTCCATTATCAAGCAATACATATTACTGAAGAGTTTTAGAGGCGATAGAGACCATAAACATTGTACACTGCATAGCATTGCATACCCAGAATATCTCTATCAAGAAAAAAAAAAATCTTTCTTTCCTATCTCCTCCTTATATTGTTCTCCAAGTAGGTTCCAAACTTCACCCTCCAGACCCCCTCAGCGTCCTCCACATTCCTTTTCATCTCTTTGTTTTCCTGTGGCTCTAATTCTATGATGTAATGTGATTTGGCTCTACCTCAGTTCCCCCAAGTTACATTGCCACAGTCATTAGCACTATGCACAATAAACCAAAAAACACCTTCTATGCACATCTTTCTTAGGTGGCAAAATGGTACATACAATAAATTTTTTTTTAATTTTCATGCTACTTATTTATGTGTTCATTACCCAATAGATTATAAGCAGATGTCTTAAATGTGAGGATTTTATTTAGTATCAACTATGGCCAGGTACTATGCTCTCTGTCATACGGATTAATGTCTACATCTTACACTTTCTGTAACATAATCCAAAACCTGAAATGCTGGCAGCATGGAGCAAGTATTAAAAATATGTTGATAAAATTTTAATGTACCCAATAATCTTTCAATAGTACTAAGAATAAAAGATTTTAGTAAGATAAATATTGATTCTCTGACAGAAGTAAAGCCACAATAAAAAAATTTAAAGACTCTTAGTGATAATAAATGTTTCTTTATAAACACTCTACTTGCTTTTCAATATAGTAGACTACTAAACTGTCAAATTTATAAATAAATTATTTAAAATAAAATCAGTGGGCTGAGGATATAACTCAATAACAGAGCACTTGCCTAGCCTGTGCCAGGACCTGTTTTATTTTGTTTTTTTTTCCCCAAGCACCACCAAAATAAGTAAATAAAAATAAATAAATAAATACACATATGCCAATCTGAAGAAATGTTCAAACTGCTGCCAAGCAGAAAATAAAAAATGTTTCTTTATCATACCATAATTTCATCAGAAGAACTATAAATTAAATAAAATGCACATGGCTATAAATTACAAAAGCACTTTCAAAATGGAGATACTGATGTTACCAAAGATACATGAAGGAAAGCTGCACATTTAATGCCAATAGGACTGTAAAGAGACCCTCTTTCCAGAGAGCAATGTCTCAACATATACCAGAAACACCTAAATATTCATATACTTATTTTTGGCATCAACAGCTACTAGGCATCTATTTTGAGAAAACAAGATAAGACAGTATATGAACAAAGTTTTCCACCATAGTGCTAATTCAAAATAGTAACATAAAACAATCTAGACATATCATAATAGGAGTCTGATTAAATAAATTTTGTTAGGCCTAGTCAAACTAATATTATATAGTACTTTAAAAGCCTTCTAATAAATAATTTCAGATGATTCAGAAATTCCTGATTAAAATGTTAATTTAAATAGGATTAATTACATATATACATATATACAGAATAATCACAAATATTTGAAAATACAGACAAAAACAATGTTGTGGATATCTTTATATCTTAGAACTAGGAATAATTGTTCAACTAGTTTATATTTTTGACATTTTTGTAGTAATCTTACAATATTTATAACCAGAAAATAATCAAAAGTGTTATTGAATGGGAAACTTGGCATTGGTACATACAATGGAAGTTCTCTCCCACTCTCTAAAACAGTAACAAATTCAAGCCCAAGATGTTTTGAACACTCCTAGCTAGTAGATACCTGTCAGCCAAATTATTAGCAAGAGCCACAGTGGTATACCTTCCCCCAAAATATCGATATTCATTGCAACTGTAATTGATGCCATATAAGATGGTAAAATACTATATAAGTGAATGAAACATGAGTAGGAAAATTTCTTTCCTACTCATAAAAAAAGAAACAATAAAGGTAAGTTGCTAAAAGAAATACTGTCACATTCTTTGTTGATAAGTGGTATTGCAAATCACTGGGGTAAAAGCATAAAAATCTAGAAAGACTTTGCACTCAGACTGCCGCACAAATATTTTTAATTATTTTCCTTCAAAGAACAAGAAACAAAAATAGATACCATCTATGATATATTATTAGTATGATTTGTACAAAAAAAGATAAATGGATTCCCACATACCATACTTAAGCTGAAGGTAAAAGACTGTCTTTTACCAAAACTCTGATATTTGAATGTATATTTATATGTTTTAAGCAAAAGTAAAATGATAAATTGAATATGCTTGAATCAGGTTTTGAAATTCACTAATTACTAGTCCTTCCTGGTCAGATAAGAAGTCTCTGTTGCACGTAATGAGTTCATACAAGACTTACTTCCACTCATTTGTGTAAGTTATAATTTCTTTAAGAAACCACATCATGCACATTATGCTTAAAAGTGAGTATGTGTATATATTGTATATAACTAAAGATGTTGTGTGTGCATATTGTATATGTGTGTGAGTCTGCATACACACACACCATTTACATACCACGAAATGACCTAATCTACTGCTTGACCAAATCATGCAATCATGCAGTAGACCTTTCATAAGGAGCTAATTTGGCAAACTCAAGGTGTGAAATTAAACTTAGTGACAATGACCAGGGTGCATGTAGGCACCATAGTTCTGGTTGAAAACATCTTGTCTAACTTGCTGTTCCTTTATTCTTATCAGCAATGTCCAGGGCCAAGGAATTTCTTGTTCAGACATCTTGAGATTGACTTTCTGCAGGGGGTCAAGTACCTAAACCTAAAGAATTTAGTACAAAATACCGTTTACAACCAACTCAGAAGTTTGCCTAGGAACTCTTCAGTTATTCCAACATTTTAAAGCTCCTTCTTCCTCGTGTGAAGCAAAGACTGGCTAAAGGAGTTCAGAAGTCCCAAATGATGAAGGAAATTACTCTTGTTCACAAATACATAAAAACATTTTGTTTTGATGAATGGACATATTTTCAGTTTTCTCCTCCGCTGGAAAGATAAAAATAGTGACATATATAGGATAGCATTGTGCTATTAAGTATGACAGAGAGTGAGAAAATATTCCAAGTGAAACATTGATAATCAGTAAGCATGAATTCAAACATTTGTTCCTTGCTTTCCAGCTCAATGATCTTGTGGAAGGTACTTAATATTTCTAAACTTTATTTCCTCATTGTAAAAATGAAAAAAAATTCCAACATCCTCATGAGGTCGCTGTAAAGTTAACTGAAACCACTTACATGCTTGGTACATTTATTGAGTGGGAGATCAAAAATGCTTATTTCTTCTCTTACAAGTTTTGGTGTTTTAATCCAAAACAGAGTTCTTTGAGGATCCAAAGCAAAAAATACATCAGAAAGTCTGGCCCACTCTGACACACAATAAACGCCTTCTCTTTAAAACATACATTTAATTCAGTATTTTTTAAATAAGCACCTGAAAATTTTTACAGATAACTTCTTATCCAATATTGTTTGTTCTCTTCATTTATTCCATTGACCACATACATCCTGTGATGTAATATATATTTCACGCACACACAGTTCTAAGTGACATATAAGTCTTACCTGCAGTTCCAGAAAGTTCCACACTTAAGGTTCGTTCAATAGTCTTGTTCTCAAATGGGGAACCCTTGGGGTCACTGGAAGATATGGCACATTTATAAAAACAAACTGAAATGGAGTTGCTGTAGCCAAATGTACTAGAACCCCCTTCCCTTCCTGAAAATGGTTGCATTTCTTAATACTTACTTTGGTGACTCTGGGGTCAGAGGAAGAGATAAAGTTGTTGGTTTGGCTAAAGGGAAAAAAAAGAAACTAATTATGAGATATTGAGTGTTCTTACTACTATAGTCAAGTTGGGAGCAGGATCAGAAAGCTGGAAGACTAAACTAAGGAAATCCCTGAATATTGGACCCAAGTCAGATAACAGTCCATTATGCTAAAAGAAATTCCAAACAACATTTGCGTTAGTAAACTATCATTCAAAAATGCATACAAAAACAGAATTTTCCCAAAAATGTACCATCCTGTTAAGGATACAAAATTTGCATCATACCATCAGAGGAAAGTAATGTTTTCTGTTTTAATTTGGAATACAGTACACGGTTTGTTTAGACAAGAAAACAGCTGAGTAACTACAAGGCGACAGAACGTTATGAATATTCAGTTGATTTTACTCCTGAAATGTATAATTTTAGACCTAGCCCTGAGAATAGGTTATTTCTGTGAGGCTAAAGCTCAAGCAATAACCATTGCATTCACTGAAAAGTAATGGAGAAATTATAGCAGATTGTGGGCATTGACCCAGATGGCTTAAATGGAGTTCAAGTCCCCAAATGTGATAGACAACTGAAGTAAGACACTGTTTATAAGTTGAGAGATCTATAGAACTGTAGAAAGAGCTCACTACTTCCTTTTAGCCTTTCCTATAGGAGATATTATTACAATAATGAAGAGAGAGTCAGAATCTTCTCACTCCAATATTTCAATTACTTCTCCTTGTTAAACTTGTAAATACAAGATTGAACAGTAAGCAGTGAGTAGATGATAAGAAACATACTTGAGGTATATATCCACATCATATACATATGTATGTATAGAAAACACTATATATAACATATAAACAGGTAGATGTTTATCTACAGAGGTATACATATGTAGGTTTATGTCAATTTTTTCTCATTAACTAAACCACTTTTAGAAGGTCAAAAGATAATCACTTATGTAATAAAAACTATAAAGTTGAAACCAAAAGAGTCTTTAGGATAAACTTTCTAATTTTATGGACAAAGAAGTGAGAGTCAAAGATGGTAAATGATGTTTTTAGGGCCATAAAACTGGTTACTTAGAGAGTTGGCCATGACGATGCTTCCTTTTTCCCATTATCAAAAGAAATTGTATTCAACAGACTTTAAAATAAATTAATCAACCCCAGTAATTAAGGTCCTCTGAAATGTAAAAATATTATTTATATCCAAATTACCCTGAAATTAAGTACTTTAGTTGGATAAATAGTATTTACATATTTAATCTGTAGGTTTAAATTTAGCTTTTAAACAATTGAGTGGTATATCATCTATCCAACGTGCATCCAGAAATATGAGGCTCATGGTCTCTCTTACAAATTAAGTACATTGGTTAATTGGCTTTTACATATATACAGATAGATGAGCTGATTTTACACTAATTTTTGAGTATGTCTAATTTAATGAGCCTTTCAAAAAGAAGACATTTATAAAGGAACTTTACCCACTTTTACGGTGTTCAAGTAATAATTAGCATAATTCATAAAGGTTCTATAGAAAATATAACCAATATGGAACTAAGTGTGGTATCACACAATAAATACACATTGAACATCAAAAGCCGAATAGTCAGGGGTGGTGTCTTACGCTTGTAATGTAAGCATTCTAGCAGGCTGAGGCAGGATTACAAATTCAAGCCCAGCCTGGGCAACACAGAAATTTTTGAGATTCAGGTTTCAAAATTTTTAAAAATTTGAAAAGGACTGGGGATATGTCTCACTGAAAAGGCCTTGATTTCAAATCACAGAACAGAAAGAAAGAAAGAAAGAAAGAAAGAAAGAAAGAAAGAAAGAGAGAGAGAGAGAGAGAGAGAGAGAGAGAGAGAGAGAGAGAGAAAGAAAGAAAGAAAGAAAGAAAGAAAGAAAGAAAGAAAGAAAGAAAGAAAGAAAGAAAGAAAGAAAGAAAAGAAAAAAGAAAAGAAAAGAAAAGAAAAGAAAAGAAAAGAAAAGAAAAGAAAAGAAAAGAAAAGAAAAGGAAAGAAAAGAAAAATGAAATCAGAAAATGAAAGTCCAGCTTCCAACACATAGGACAAGCTCTCTGGAAAGCTGAAAGAAGACCCCCAAAATTCTGAGAGTTCGGTACAGGTAGGTCAAGAGTGACAGGAGAAGAGGAATCAGAGGCAGGAGTATTTAATGGCACCAACGCCAAACAGGAAATGAGAGTCATAGGAAGGATACACCCCAAACCTAATTCCTGAACTAAGCACAGGCTCACACATGTTTCCACTGGAAATGTTGACTTGGGTTACTCGGAGTTTAATGGACGCCGTTCCAAGGACTGGTTGACCAGAGACTGCTGGGATTGTTGAGGGCAGAAATTAATCTGTCTCACCAGATCATGTTAGTTTTAGATAACCGCATTAAGAAATGAATGAATGAATACATAAATGGGACACCAACCTGCCACAAAAATATTCTAAGGAATTGAAAATTATGTGACACTCTAGTGTTATAGAAAGCACACATGAAATTCAGCGAGAATAAATTACAGCACACTAAGAAAGGGAACTTCAGAACATCACCCTCCTCCTTATCATTGCTGTCCTTATACTTTCTACTTTTTGATTTTTGAATAATAACTTATACAGTCTCTGTAGTTCAGCACTTATTGGTTATTAGTAGCCATCCATGTTTCACTTTTTTTAGGGTTTTAATAACTACAGAGTTTTCTTTCTTTTTTTTTTTTCTTTAACCAACAAACTCTGTTCTGGGATAAACTCCTTTTGTCTTTCCATAGATATAAACCTTAAAAAAAATCCACATGTAGTTGATCTTCCTTAGAGAATATATCCTCCAGGGGCCTATTTAATATTTCAGTGTCATGATTTATAAATGCTTACTGTAATATTTAGTGCTAAGTAGACTTTTAGACAACCTCAAAATCCAAAAAGAACACCCCCCCCACACACACACACAGACATGCAAAGCAGAGCTTTAGACCATTTGCTGCTGGACTGGGTTCCCTGGTGACAGTGTCACGCACCTCCGTATTTTAAATTCAGCTTCAGAAAATGAATATAAGGTCTGGGGGAGGTGAAGAAAATCCCAACCAGCTGCCCTTCACCTGAGGCCTTCAATACCATGAGTCCCTCAGCATGAGGGTGCCCCAACTCCCAAAAACTGTAACAGAATTTTCACTCGGGAGCTAATTTGGGCAAAAGGAATTTGGCCCATTTTGCTAACTATATCTTCCCAAACTGACAGAAAGAAACGGACGGTGAATTTGACATATCTACCAGGGAAAACCTAATTGAGGGCCAATTTAAAATATTAAAGAAAAATTCCTAAAAATCCTGTGCTAATGGTGAGAGACAGATGAGGGAGAAGTTTTCAAAACACTGGGAAAGAAAATACTTATTAAAAGTAGCAGCAACAACAGCATACCTGTATGAAATAATCATGGTTCAAAAGAGGGGGTCAGAGCCTATCGCTCTGCAGCTAGAAGGAGCAGTTGGAGAAACAAAAGGGAAAAAAGATGAGTGGATGTTTGTAATTGCTATTTTAGAACATGACTCCTTCCACCACAATGTTACAGGTAGAAAGTGGAAGTTGGCATATTTTAAAGCAACAGTTACTTTCAACAAGCACTCTTTGGACCTTATACACTACAACATTTTGAGGGAGAAGAGCCAAAAAAAGAAAATTATGACTTTGCCCAGAGAGAGATTTTCCCCAAATCTCCCCAATCTGCCTCAGAAGCATCAGCCTTCTAGCAATGTCTGGAAATAATAAAAATCAACCCAGATGTTTCATTTAATCTAGGCAATATTTTTAATAGAAAGAGCAAAAAATTCAGGAATTTCCAAATCCCTATATACCAAATAAAAATCTGTGAGCATACATGTGGTCATAAAAAACAAAAAGAAGAATGCACTTAATAGTCAGGAGTGACTGCATAAATGGTGTTTGCTACTTCTTAAGGTACAGAGAACAAATCTATGATGCATCATCTTTTCCATTACTGGAAGGGAAAAAAATAAAACCTCTTTAATGAATCGGTTAGCTCAGCTCGCCCATAATTTCAACAATCTCAGCAATTCAGAGATTCCTGTAAACCTCAAAGATGTTGAAATGCCTTCCTGCCCCAACCCACCCTCTGACCAGACAACATTTCAGGTGTCTTTCTATGGTTGCGACCTAAGTTCCCATCAGGTGAATTAGATATATTCAACCTGTGTCCAAGAAGAATTTTCCTCCTCTATAATACAGTGTGCTGAACTCTCCTTCTGCAGAGAGACACTAATGGGGCGGACTGTGCACACTTGGCACACTATGCACACTTTGCCACCTCACCAGCAGAATTCTAGTGCCCAGCTTACCTTGTACATGTTGCGACTGTGACTGTGTGTGGGACTTCTTTTTGGAGGTGCATTTGTCTCTGCTGCTGTTTCTGTTCTCTGTGGGTTTGGTGTGAGGAGGGTCATCATTTGTGGTCAGATACTTGAGAAGCTCTGAGCAGGGACGTCTTTGTGGCTTTTGCTGTTGACAAATGCTCTTCGCTTTATTGCTCCATGAATTCTCGGTCTTAAAAACAAGGCATAAAGAAAGCTAAAATTAGTGAACTGAACCTTATCAGAATGGATATAGGTTTTCTGAAGAGATGAGATTTTCAGTGAAGTGTTCAGTCTAAGTGTACTAGATCTATGAGCTGTGAATAATTGTTTGCAGAACAAGGAAAGAAAATTACATTTAAAATTCCTAAATGACATTTATGCAGCTTTTTATTTCATTTCTCCTACATTTCAATGTTCCTACTCAGCAACATGTAACTAACAAGACCCTACAGCGCCTTTACTGTGAATAAAAAAAAAAAAATAAGCTGGTTTAAACCTTAATTTACCACTGATTGCCGAAGCCCAGTATTCACAATTCTCTTAAGTACCCCTTCACGCTCCGTTTTCACTCACAGTGAATGGCAAGACAAACATTGTTTAATACAGCCTGCTAACCGAATTATGTCATTGCCAGCATTCTATCCAACTAATGGCAGAGACAGATCTTTTGCAGTGATTCCAAAGCAATCTTTCTTAGGTTAGACAGCTGGCAAAACAGCCATCCTGCATCTTAAAGTCATTCATAGATAAGACCAGCCTATCAGCCTGTGCTACTGCACGTATTAATCAAGTGGGCAAGGAATTGCACTCGGTGGTGCTTCCATTGCAATTATCCAAAGATCAAACAGAAATGAAGTCTCCCTACTTTCAAGGAGTTCAAGCGCTGCTTTTGGAAACCCATTTCACAACCTGTTCCACTATTGTGAGGTAGCTGCAGTATCTCAGCAGAACGAATACATAGAGAGCTTTCATGTGTTTCACAGCTTCAAGCAAAGCCCTTCGTTACTATCCTCTCATAGTAACATGTCGATGTCTGTACCTTAACAACTGCAGGGTTTGTTCTGATCCTGTGGTTGTGGTTTGCATGGTTCTGGGTGCTGAGACCACTGCATTCATTATAACTCAGCTGGGTGTTTGCAGGCGCCAGTAAGAGCTTCTTCAGCTAGAAGCACAGCAGGGAGGGAGAAAGCAAGGCAAGTTATGCATCTCTAAGCATTAAATGCACTACTGAAATTTTAAACTTAAATTAATTATAATGACAAAATTAATTCTACCGCTCTTTAATTATATCACACCTTACCACAATAGTGCTAAAGGAAACTTTTTTTTTCAATAATAAGAACAAGTTTGGCATCATACTGCCAACTATGAGAGTATCTCCTTTTCCTACATTTGAGACTTGGCAACGTCACTCTTATATTTTAAAATTTGTTTTAGATAACATACAGCAATCGTTCTTAAAATGATTTCCAAATCACTACTGCATGAGTTGAGAACAGGAGTAGATATGTGTTTTCCCCTCTAAAACCAAAATAAATCAAGTGACAATAAATGAAGAAGTTCATAATGCTTTGACCTGTGCTTCACAACTGACTACACGAATTTACTGATTCGAACAATGTTTAGGAGAAAGCAGTGGCCATCACTGACTTCAGAAAGGAAAGAAAGCATTTATAGAGTCCTGTAGCTTAGCTTGTAACTTAAATGTGGGCAAAACATTTATTATTTCTTAACCTCTGTTACTTCGTGTGTCTGGATGACTCTCAAGGATCTCCCTGCAATGACATGACTCATATCTTCGAGCCAAAGGCTCTTCCCAATTGAACAAATGGTGCAGATGAAAATCATCTGGTGTTAACATAAAGAAATCAGAGTCCTAAGCAAATGATACTGACAAATGTAGAAATGAGAGAATGAGAAACAATTATGTCTGAAATATTCTCCACAAAACTGGAAATCTCAAAACATGAAAGAATACAACTTAGGTCTCTATATGTCTATGTGGTATTCTCTTAATGTTTAAAAGCTTACCAATAGGACAGAAACAACCTCTAACGGCATGTCAAAGCACATTATTAAAGTCCAGATGATGGTATTCCATAATTTACACAGCATCCTCTTACAACAGATTTATGGCAAATGACAAATGGCTGCCATAGAGGAGAAGGTAAACTGTGTCCCAGAACTAATAAAATTCTGGTCAAGCACTGTGTTGAGAAGAAACTTCACTCTTCATTGCCAACAAATTTACTCTTCATTGCCTACCATAAATTTAAGTAACTTAGGTTGCAAATATGCTATTATTTTTCAATCTGCATAAGAAATATGGATCCATGGATCCAAAGTCTTAAAGTATTCCACACCTCTATGTGTATGAATTGTATTTCTAAAATTGTATGCATAAGATAAAAATGCAAACATGTCAATTATTATACAAGTCATGATAGTGAAAATCAGGAGAAAAAAACCTACATATCCAAGCATAAGGATTGCTTAATAAATTATAATATTTCCATACAGTGAAGTTTTATTCTGTGCAACCACCAAAATTATGCATCTATCTAAAATTTCACCCTCATGTTCATGATGTATCTTAAATCAAAAGGAGACTTCAATCATTTTATATTAGAGGGTTTTTTTGAAATTATGGGTGAAATCAAAAGGAGACTTCAATCATTTTATATTAGAGGGTTTTTTTGAAATTATGGGTGAATTTTTAGTCTCTTCTAATTGTCTCCTTTTTCTAATTGTCTCTTCTAATTGTCTACTTTAGCCATGAATAGAGGTAATAATATGAAATAAAAGTACCACACATAAGTAACAAAAGATAGCTTTCAAAATGAAGTAATACCACCCAGAGCTCCAGTAGCAATGTTTTTATGCAGAGAGTCACAGGATTTGCAACTCTGAGTGTGCTTGGGGAAAAGTTTTGGCATTGGTCTAAATAAAAACTCCGAACCTTATCATGACTACTTCGTACCCAAGCAGCGGGTAGCCAGAGGCAACTCCATTTCCTGATAAACAGTAGGAAGGGTTCTTACTAGAGACGGCTCTTCTGCCTCCTGAGGCGGAGGGGTGCCGTCAGGCATGGAGGAAGGACTGGCCTCGTTGTCAGTGGTCACGTCTCCATCTGTCAGCGCGTCAAATGAGGGCAATCCGTCTTCATCCACAGGGAGACTGTCCAGCGTCTCTGTGAGGACTGCTAGCAAGTTTGCCTCATTCTCTTCATCTATCTTCTGCAAAAACAGAAAGGACAAAAAAAACACACAGAAGAAGTGAGTTGACCCTGAGAGTTAGCTGACACTATTACTCAGCACAGGCTGAACATGTCTAAGTGAGTAAGTCCTATGGGAAATCTTGAATGCCCACACCAGGATACTAAGGTCGCTGTCTTCCTCAGACTCCTAGCTCACTTTGGGTCTGAGTCACACAGTTAAGGGAGAAGTCTCCTGTGCCAATCTCAGATGCATGAGCTCTAGAATCTGGTAAAGTGTGAAGTCAGTGCTTAATACTGCTGTACATAACTCTTTCTTCTCACAGTCATTTCCTGCATACTCATCTCTTCTTCTACTAACTAAAAGAGAAGGTTTAGAGACTCTCACAGCTTGCAGATTGCTTCTCAGCCTTTTGGCTAAGATCAAGTGTAGCATCAGGGCTTGAAGAAATCGTAACCACCTTCCACTTAATCTTCATATACAGTGTTTAAATCTCCTGTGCGTACCCCCCAAAGTTTAGATAATCTCCTGCTGGAATACCACCAGAAAGTGTACACTTTCATGAACTCAACTACAGTCTCATCCGTGAACACTCCGAAATCATGTATTTCTTTCCCTGACATCTTCCAACTTTAGTCATAAATCTCTACCTACCTATTGGACATCTCTATTTTATAAGAGCTCCCTCATCTCCAAAACCTAAACTTTGGAGCTTTCACAACAAAACTATTTCCCTTGAATTCATTAGCTTGACTAACAATTTTCCTTGAAACTCTGGAATTTCCTCTTTGAGGAAGAGCTGGGGATACAAAAAGAAATAGGACAAAACTTTATCCCTCCAGGAACCCTCGGGTAGAAAGAAGAATCTGAATAACTCATTATAAAACATAGTATTCCTTTCAGTACTCTGTACAAAAATGCTCAAAGATTCTCAGACTAAGGTTTAGGTGCCTTGTTAACAGGACAGTGTGTTATATTCCGTGCACCCAGACAATCAGGGCCAGTGTTGGGCACACAGTATAGACAGTCAATAGTACAGACACAGTATACCATGTAGATTGTTCTCTTTCCCTTCTGTTAGCACTTCACATTGTTTGCCCAATTTGACCTGCTTCCAGATTCTTTTTCTTTTTTAAGTTCTGAATTCGGTGACATTAACAATATGGGCTAAATTATCCCACACAGATTCTATTTCAAAATGCACCTAAGCTGCTGACATCTAATGAAACCAGCGGTGCCCACACTGCCTTTCTCTCTAGCACTGAACTCCAGTTAATTGACCTGACAAAATTACAAGAATCACAGAATAAGACAGCTAATCAGAAAATCAAATTGTATTACTAGAGAAATTAGGCAAGGCTTTATCACGTATACATTCTACTTTCACACCAAAATTGTTTCCCTCATTACTGATCAGACTCTGTGCAGAGTAAAACTATAGACTCCTTTTACTTTGTGAAGCAAGAGGCCCAAAAGGGCCATTTGTACTGACAGGGGACTCTCCTTTGGCATTTCTTATATTTGCACAATGCATCTCCGTACCGCCCCTGGATCCAAGATCCTAAGTCAACTGGATGGGGCACATGTGGTGTGACAATGGGATGAAGGCGTTGATCTAATGAAGAGGTAAATCCTAACCCAGAGTGGGAGCTGTTCATTTCAAAATGGCACACTTACTTTTATACACAGACCAATTTGTTACAGTCTAAACAACACAATTCAGTAATAAAAGCCTACTGAATACCTCCAAGCTTCAGTTCTTCTGAACCCTACCCATAGAATCCTAATAAGAAAAACGAGAAGAGTTTCCCTTATTCTCTGCTCAGCGTCATAATCTGGCATCCAGCAACTCTAGTCAGCCTCTCTTTGAGCTTCTGTACATGTCAAAATACTATTTAGGTCATTAAACTCTTCTCAATGAAATTTTATTTAAATGGAATCTATATTTTTAAAATCATCTCAAAATCATGAGATTAGCATTATGATAAATATCATCATATTCTTCAATAAAATAATCTTTGAAATCTTTGAAAATATCTTTGAAAATATCTCAGATACCCATAAACAAGCACATACACATATTTTCAGTAAGTTGGACATTTTTCCAGGTATCTCATTTTTCAAAAAGGCTTCTTTAATTGAGGTTCAAAAACAGCTCAAGAAAAATAGTTATGAATGTTTACCAGTAAATGAGTAATTTTGTTTATCCTGATTTAAATTTTGTGTTTGGCTTTCCAGCAATAGTACAAGCTGCTATTTGCTTTAAATCACATAATACAATAGTGCCTTAGCTCTATCCCTTGTGTAAACAAACTAAGATAATTCCAATCAAGTCAAAATGACAAAGAACACTTAAATGAATGAGTTCTTTCCAATTTCTTTAGTAAGCCTGAGTGAATGTATACTAAATACAATGGCAGAAATATTGGCCCCTGATAATGTCATAATTAATTTATAAGATCTGATTAAACCACCAACGACTTTAATTCTCCTTTCTTCTGGAACCACAATGGGAGGGGAGTATTTGTGGGATGGGAGATTGGCATTGTGTGTGTGTGTGTGCGTGTGTGTGTGTGTGTCTGTGTGTGTGTTGGAATATGTGTGCAGGGAGAGATAATATTCAACCAGCATGTATCCATAGGACTGTTTTCACTACAGTGTCCACTCAAAATGCTTACTAAATATTTTTATTATGATCTCTTTCTGTGAATAATTCAGAGAGGTGCTAAAAGATCATTGATTTTAGTAAAGTTCCTCCTGAATTATGAAAGAAAAATATACTATTATTTGAAATACTTTGTTTTCTTTAATCATGGAAGTCTGGGAAGAAAGCTCAATATTTACTGATGATACTTCTGTGTCAAATCTCAACAAATATTTCTACATGGAAACTTAAGTGGACACTGCCCCTTACTGTAGCAATTTCAATTAGTTTCATATGAGATTCAACAATCACATGCCCCAGAGAAGGCAATAGATGTGACAAAAAGGACTCTATTAAACAATTAATGTCACTTTCCATTATTGCTTCATTCCTAATTT
Source organism: Hystrix cristata (assembly GCA_004026905.1). Lineage (NCBI taxonomy): Eukaryota > Metazoa > Chordata > Mammalia > Rodentia > Hystricidae > Hystrix > Hystrix cristata. Next base: position 31,613 of record PVJO010003937.1, on the reverse strand, counting down.
CCAGAGCAAATAAATCAAAGTTCCTGCAGATGAAGCACACTGGCTATGAACACATGTCTGTTCACAAGTAACAGGGTATGCAAACACATTATTAGTCAGTAAAATGACATTGCAAGATAAGCTTTCAAAGACTAGGCTCAAAACTGTCCTTTAATTGTTGGAATTCCTGTTTTAGAAGTATACACTTCTTATGTCCATCTATAATAAAGAAAGAAAGAAGGAAGGAAAGAAAGATAGAAAGAAAGAAAGAAAGAAAAAAAGAAAGAGAAAGAAAGAAAGGAAGGAAGAAAGAAAGAAAAGAAAGAAAGAGTGAAAGAAAGAGAAAAGAAAGAAAGGAAGAAAGAGAGAGAGAAAGAAAGAGAGAGAGAAAGAAAGAAAGAGAAGGAAAGAGAGAGAGAGAGAGACAAGATCTATGTACCTGTAAAATTTCACTGCCCATGGTCTCTCCAAGAAGAAAGAAGACACATCGACAAAACCTTGCTCCAGGTGTAAAGAATTTCCGGGGACAGACAATATACAGGCATTTGTACCAGCAACACCAAATTTATAAGCTATGCTGCATCATTAATAAAAGATACTTTAGAAAAATCTCTTTGGAGGCTTGTGGCTGCCCTTTGGGACTGATGCATCCCTTTGTGGCGTGCACTAAGTCTGCCATAATTCAAACGGCACAGCAGAAAGAAGGCAGATTGTGCCCCTTGCAATGCCCAGGGTCACCTCAATATTGAAAATCTGGACCAAGCGTATGATATCTGGGTCTTTCCTTCTTTGTGAGCTTCCAGCTGGTTAGATGAAGCGGGGAAGACAGTGCTGTCAACTCACCCAAATGCACACTCCAGAGGGCGAATAAGTCCAGTAAATCAAGGAGAAGAGGGACTCTAACAGGATGCTGAGAGACACCCGAAGAGAGAGCCACAGAGTGAAGACTGCATGTGTATCCCGAAGACTTCTAAATGCAGGCTATTATGGAAGGGCCGTGCCCTGCTTATGATAGTAATTTTTTCTGCATCTTGTAGAAGTGCAATAACATTCTGTGTCCCCAGATTCTCACACTTGCTTGATCTCTGTTTGATAAAAATAGTTTAATAGCCATTTAATCACAGCTTCATTCTCTTAGTTCTCTTAATGTGATTTAGGCCAGGAGAATTCTTGCTTCCTCATTGTTCAAATCATCAATAAGAAGAAAATAGAGGGATCTTATTATCATTCATTAATAAGTTTCAATTTCCTAGATACTGATCAATCTGTGTGAGTGGTAACTTGGCCTCTTTCTTCTATGCAACATTTCACGTTATTTTTGCCTAATTCACTTGTAGAATTTTTTTCCATTCATTATTATTAGGATAAAAGAACAGCTGATAAAGCCTGAGAACACTTCAGGATGGTACAAACATTTCCACTGTATATGACCATCGTCTTGATTACCCATATTTGAAGTTCATTCTGTGAGCAAGATCTACCACCAACTTTTAGCTCAGGGCCAGCTTCCTCCAAATACCCAGCATGCCCTGGGCTTCCTCCTTGCCCCATCCTGCTGATTTGGAAGCAGCTAATGAAGACAAAATTAACTTCTACTTTAAGTGAGGCCTAATTAGGAAGGGAAATCTGCTAGAGCAACATCTGGTAGTATATTCTGAAGCCAAATATAAATGACATTTTTGGATTATCCACTATTTTGGATTATTTGTTCCACTAGGCCCCACCGGGACTTCAAATAACTAAATGGGGAAGCAACTTTTATGATAAACTTAAGAGTTCAAATAAGGAATGTGATTGATCATAGGTGTCCCTTTCCTGAATCTCTGTACATAAAACTCTGGACCGCCTCCTATGTTTCATGTACAAATTGATAAAAAGTTTTTGCATACATGAATTTTGCATCTAATATATGTTTGGTTCAAAATTCAGAGGAAGCAGAGATCATAATAAAGAAAAACTAAGTTTTTTTCTGAGATGAAATTAAAAGATAACCCAGAATGAACCACTGAAACAGAATTTGAGGCCTTTAGACTTTTGTCTTTAAACTACTATAATCAGGACAGACATCATGGTACTGATTATCTATTACATATGGCCACTCTCAGCATTCAACATTTTTGGAAGAGGCTGTTAAATATTTCGAATACCATCTTTAAACAACTTTCTTTTTCTCTCTCTTTCTCTCTTGATGCTACGTAATCCATGACGGTTTTTCTTGCTACTTTTCCATGCAAGTGTGGTCATCAACTATGTCTACCTCCCTTCTCACACACTAAACTAAAGGTGGTTGGAGTCCCAACATGGCAACACCTTCAGTTCCCAGCTCCCGCCCCATTCGATAGAAAAGATCCCTAAAGCAATCAGCTAGCTTACTGTGTAGCATATGGAATGTGATGCTTTGACTAAGGGATGAGCACTTGAAAGTAAAATTTTAAAAATAACTCAAGAAATCTCAAGCATATGTGTGTAACAGAAAGTAATAACCATAATAAAGATCACTTTACTTTATATCACACATTATAAAATACTTTTGTACCTATTCATTTCTTGCAGATCCCCTGGGAATTTCCTGATTGCTATTTAGTCCCAGGACAAGTGAGTCCTGTTGGATGTTAAAGTTGCTAGAGTTTAGGGTCTAGTAGAAAGAATACAAATTTTAATTTCGCTGTCTGGGTAATCTGTCATGGGCACACAGATTACTTGCAATATCATGTATGTACATGTGTCTATACATCCCTCCCCCCAGCACCCCCAAGTTTATATATCAAGTACACGTATATAAAGCAGCATATGTACACATGGCTTCCCTGTTTTCCCATCTTAGTTCTTGGAGTCCGTTGTCGCATACTCAACTCAATTGTACCTGACTACATAAAATTGTCTAATCAGAATACACATTCTTCCTCCTAGTAATCCACTGTAACTGAAGAAGGCAATGATCAAGAACTGAGAATAATTCCTGCAAAGAGAAAATAAAAACCCAGTGGAAATAAAATAAAAGCAAAACTGAAGAATTTTCTACACAGATATATTTAGACTGTGGGAATCCATTTAATTCCCACGAATGTGTATGTTCCTATTTAAGTAGGATAAATTTATATTTGTATCTGTATTTAGACTCTATGCTAACTTATTAGCTTACATCACACATTCATGAGTTAATGAATATGTACTGAATATGTGAAATTCATTATTCTGGAGAGGGAAGATGAACCAAAGTGTAAATAGAGGTTCAAGAGAAAGGCCTAAATAATCCTGGTTGGTGCAGGCAAACTGAGCTACTTGGCGGGGAGGTGACCCAAGAAAAGACATTTTTGTCTTGCTCACTGTGGGAGGAGATGTACCCTGGAACAGGAGATTTAATAGACCTGAGAGAAGCCAGCAAGGCATTCCATTCATCCTCAAGTTTAAGAGAAAGATCGGGCATAGAAGGAAGAGCCCAAGACCACAGAGTCAGGAGAATGAGCCTGGCTCCACCCTCGCCGTTCACTACACGCCCCCCACTAGAGCCACTCAGCTCCGGCTGCCTGCACTTTCAGAATGACAGTCCCACAGGCTCTTCCTGGCTTCCCAGTTTTCATGGTTGCTTCCTGTCTGCTTAGTCCATACTCCTTTCTCAACCCAGAAAACCAAGTGAACTGATAAACTTCAGTTGTGTCTTGCTCCTCTTTTGACTTCCCCCCACAGATTCCTATGTCTGCAAGAGTAAAAGCCAAAATCCTAATAGTGACCGACTAGCCCACATAATGTTTCACCAAACTGTACACCTTTGAGAGTTAATCAACCACCTGGAGTTTAACTGGAGCTATCAGGCTACCTGTAGTATATGGCTGCCCTACACTGGGACAACATCGTAGGTCTCTGTCACTACCCATTTACCTGCTTGTGTCCTTTCCAACCTCGCTGAACTTCTCGCCGGTGCTTAAAAATGTCTGGCATCCTCCCACCCCAAGACCTTCCTGCTTCCCGCCAAAGGGTCTTCTTCTTCTGCAAGAGGATCAAGGATTCTCCTTCATTCCCTCATACTTTCAAATGCCACCTTTTCAGTGAGACCTTTCCAGCTACTCCAGAAACATTCTGTCCAGTTTCCTTCATTTATTTTTCTTTTTGGTACATATATATATATATATATATATATATATATATATAAATAAAATATGTAATATATCTCATATTGATTTCTCTCATTCATAGATTCTCTTAAATGGAAACTTCATTTGACCTGTTTGTTTACTATTCAGATACTTGACTTGTAGGGCTGAGGCTGTAGTTCAGTTGTCAAGCGCTAGGTTAACATGTGTGTTTAGGCCCCGGGTTCAATCCCCAGCACTACAAAACAAAACAAAACAAACAAAACAGGATACTCGGCATGATAGTAAATGCTTATTTAAAATAAAAAAGAACAACTACAAAGTCCTAAGAATATAGTGTAACTTTTATTTTTCTTTTGTTGTTGTTTTCTCTGTGATTCCCACCTCCTCCCACCCCGGCATATTTCTCTTCTTACCAATGTTTATTTTAGACTATGAGTTAAACTTAGCTTGCATTCATTTCACATATGCCAGCTAATAGGCCAGGCAAGCAGCCAATGTATTCTTAGTGGGAATTCTGAATTCTAATTCTGAAATTATCCCCTGAGCTCTGAAAGTATAAAAGCAACTGTAACACTCATCTTTTGTATGGGATTTGGGTGGCTCTTGTAACAGCAGAGATGAATCTATCCCAATTCTGTCACTTGGGAGGACACTGGAAAAGATCAGCAAGCAGTCAATTTGCACCCATCTCAGAAGAACCAAAGAGGTTTTGTGCAGAGAAAATCATGCCAGATAAACTTACTATCTACCCATGCAGGACACTCAACTCGCTAATCAAGAGAAAGCACCAATGTTCTCAATCAGGACCAGGCTGAGCCACTTCGACACATAGCACCCTCATCTGCCAGCAGGGGATACGTTTTAATCCTAACCAGGAGTTTTAAAATTGTGTTCTATGGATCCTGGGGCGTGAATACCATTAGTACGGTTGCTGTAAGGATTGATTGTGAATATTGTACTATATATTTTGAGTGTTCCTGTAACTGTATTTAAATAGCAATGTAACTATTTTTACAAAGCAACATGCTCACACGAATGTGTTATTTTATCACGAACACAGTGGAGATTACTACTGTACAAACCAACAAAATAGAATCATTTCGTGTTAAACTAAAGAAAAAAAAATTTTAAAAAGTTAAAGTGAGTAGTTTAAAATCTGGAGCCACTTACAACTATTCACTTCTACAAAATGGGAATTCATCAATCTTCTTTGGTCAAAACAAAGGATAAAAAACCAGTTATTAAGATTGATCGTAAGATAATGATGATTGTCTCAAACCCAAACTTCAGTTTGTTTCTGGTCATTTAAAAAAATGTCATAATTTTCCTAGGTGAATGTAATTTTAATTAAAAAATATTAAATAACAGTGATTTTACTGAATGTTCTCTAAGAGGTGTGATCAAACTTTATAGTGCATATATAAATTTAAAAATGTGTATCATAGTAAAACGCACATAGCCATTAATCCTCCTCAAAACACTCCCCCTTGCATTGAACACACTTATCCTACCATTGGTGCCACTTTCCGAAGAAGTTCTGGAAGTCTTCTTGTGTAAAGATATTTAGTTGCACTGTTGTGGCCATCTCATGCCCTGAATAGGTTGAAAACATTTACCTTCCATTATCATTTTGACTTTGGGGAAGAGCCAGAAATCACACAGTGTCGGATATGGTGAATGAGGCAGATTAGGACACACTGTAATGTTTTTACAAAACTTTTTTTCTTTTCCATGGAACTTGGCAGCAGCATTCACCATATTTTTGATCACACCTTGGAAAGGCAATCACAAAAGAGGACATCCAGAACTGCTTCAGAAAGCGGCAAGAAAAACCGGACAAATATGTTTGAAGCAAGAAGGAGCACTTTGAGGGGGAATCGTGGCTATGTGTCTTTTTACTGTAATAAAAATTTTTAAACAGACACTGTATATTTTGATTCCCCCAAATACATGTCTGATGCTGAGTTAACTTCTAGATATCCATTATTTCATTTAAACTATCCATTAATGCAATTAGTCCCCCAAATCCTGTGGCTAATGGGAGGCAGAGTTTGATATCAAACAAAATTGATCTGATACAATATTGCTCTTCCTCTTTTTCTTTACTTTTTAAAATTTTACAAAAGAGATTATTAGAACAAAATAAAAGTAAAAATAGGCCATTTCAATCATTTGTCTTCAAATTGGACCATGAAAAGTGAGTGAAGAAGGCATATCAGTTACGTATTACGGACAAACCTGAGGTGGAAGGTGTAGTTTTACCTCATGCAGCAGAGTTGATCTTCCGTGTAGCTGTGGTTGTTAGACATTGTTTTTCCCTGTTTATTGCTGGCCCATTTAACTTCATAGTCTACCTTTGGTTCCCTTGGGTGTGACTAGTTCTAACAGAACATTCTTCCCTTTTCCCTTCATTTGTTCATATACTATACCTACCTCAAGGCCTACGTTGAGCTCATTCTCTTCTACAGGGTGTTTTCGACAAATGTGTGTTGTATTCATATCGCCAAGCTTTGAAATTCTTTATCAGAACAATCTATGTCCCTGGTTGGAAATGCACATCTCTGGGCCCCATCACAAACAACTAAATCAAAATCTCCAGGTCATAACTTCTCCATTGCAGCACTATTGAGAGTTTGAGCTAGACGATTCTTTGTTGTGAGGCTGTCCTGTGCACTTCAGGATGATTAGCAACATCCCTGGTCTCTACCCATTAGATGCCAGTAGTGCTGCCACAGTTACGACAATCAGAAATGTCTCCGGGTTCTGCCAAATGTCCCCTAGAGGCAAACTGCCCTTCCTTGAGAGTGACTGCCCTGGAGGAACAATCCACGATTCCGCAACTCTGATTAGCAGCCCAAGAGACTCTGCTAATCAAGCAAGTTTGGGTAATTTGCTGTTTTGTGGCTGCTGAGCAGTATATAAATCAAATTGGAGCTTGAAATTCCCTGTATGATAGATTTATCCAATTTAACACTCACATAAGTCTAGATCTTAATGGTAATTTTTTATTCATTCTACGTGAATTCTTACTCCCAATATCTCACATTAATGTGATTGTATTCTTAAAGATTCTTCTTCCATCTTGATTCTTAAGGATTTTCTTCTGTGTCCTTTCACAGAGTTCTTAAACACCTCTGGATGCTGTGGTTTGGCTGTGGTTTGCCCCTCCACCCCGGGTCCATGTGTGGGAAGCTTGCGCCCCAGTATGGCCATGTTAAGAGGACGTGGGAGTTTTAAGAGGTGAGGCCTAGTCGGGGTCTTTAGGCCACTGGGGTGTACCCTCAGAAGGGAGTAAGGGTGTGAGATCTTGTTCAGTTCTTATGAAATGGTTCCTATAAAAGAGTGAGCCTGAGTCCTGAACGACTCTCTGGATTATTGACTTACTGTGCAGTTTCTCCCTTTTACACACAATCGCATCACAATACCATCTACCATGTGATTCAGCCTAGGAATCCCTCACCACAGCCTAGTAACAAGGTTGGTACTATGCCTTGAACCTCCAAAATTGGGAGCTAAATTAATCTCTTTTCTTTACATCCAGACTCAGGTATTTTCTTATAGCAATTGAAGACAGACTAACACACTAGAGTCTTTAAGGGGTTTTGTTTTCCACTTTTTTTATTGGTTATAGAATTTAATGGGTGTTATTTTGGCAGATCTGTATAGGCACATAACATACTTTGGTCATTTTCATCAACCCTCATGCCTCACTCTCCCTCCTGGTTTCACAGTTTTAGAAGGGTTCAATGTGTATAATATATTTAGCTAATATTCATCCCCCATTTCCCACCCTAGACTATCAAGGCCTTATAATATCTTTATATTCTTATGAAAGAGGAAATGAAGGAAAATATAGACTTTGAAAATAAATTGCCTGATTTTTAAACTTGAGTCCACCACTTACAAGGTATGTGACCTTAAACAAGTCACATCTCTAAGTCCATATTTCTTATCTAGCAAGTGTGTTATAAGAAATACACTATAGGATTATTTTGGGAGTCGGCTAAGCTAATCCATGCAAATCTTATAGTGTCTGCACAGAGTGAGGAAATATATCCAGTACTGTTAATATTATCTTTATTATTATCCCCATGCACTAAATTTAGTTTCAATTAAGTGAAACAAAATATGAATTTATTGAAAAACATTTCATAACGGAGAGAACACTTAAAGTCGATTCTGAGATAGGGATAGGATTTGAGCAAATTAAAGTGAAAACAAAAACCATTCTATATAATATTCTTACATAATATAGAAATTGTAAGTGTGAAGTTAAAATTATTAAATACATGAATACTCAGAAATCCATACAGAGCATAGCAAGACCAGTGTCAACCAGTTACTTGGCAAGGTTGATACAGGGAATGAAATCTAAAATCCATACCACATCCCACTGTGATCTCTATATTTGACACACCCTCTACTTGTGCCCAAGCATGCAGACTTATATTTACATGCATACTTATAAACAAATGTATGCATAATTGATTACATATACCTTAGTGCCTAGTCTATGCAATGATCTGCTCTCTAGGAGCTTACATTTTAGTCTGATGAAGAGAGGATGGCAGACAATAAACCAATCAGCCCCTTCCAAATGTAAATAGATAAAGGAATAGATAGATTACATAGACAGATATATGGGTTACATAGATAGATAGAAAACATATAGTGTACACATAACATATATCTACATATGCAGATAGAATAGCAGATACATACTTAAGGTCCATTAGTAACTCCAAATATGCATATGTGTGCACGTGTATGTCTGTGTATCTGTGTGTCTGTGTAAATATTGAGAGATGACATTTGAAGCAGCAAGCCATAAAAGCTGAAAAAGAAATGTCCTGAACAGGAAAAAGAGTGAAAGCAAGTTTAAAGGTCATACGGGAACTTGCAATGAGTATGAAATTAATTTTTCATAGTTTCCATTTAGGTATACATGGGAAGGGGGCATAGTCAAAATATTTCAGCTACACTAAACATGAGCACTAATCAGTTGAAATATCTGCAGCAGAACTTCAGAAATAAAGCTGCTGTGAGTAACCCATAGGGTTTACTGTTACAAATTAGCGGACTCTATTAATCATGGGCATACGCAGCACTTTTTAGACTGACCATGTAAGCAAGGTTTATAGCAATTTCCTATTACAACTAATAAATTCTCTATATGATAGTACATTTTCTGCCTAAAAGAAGTGCTTAGAAAGCATCATCATAAGGGTTGATGCTACTCGTTCATAGAGACTTAGCACCGGGAAATACATGTAGAACTGTGCAGCTGCAGATCTCTGGCACCTGGCTCTGGACGGTACCGCAGGTTGGGTACACCAAGACACAGGCACTGTCGAGCGCTCTGATTACTGCAATCTGCTGGCAATAGCACCAGAATGAGAAAATCATCTCAAGGTGGCTGGAAGCTATTCAGAGGCAAGGCTGTCCTCTCAGCAGGGCCACGTAGGGTAAAGGAAATCGAAGTGTGCTTCCTGATAATCCTCTGTGCCTTCCCTGGCCCTTCCCCAGGGGAGCGGGAGCCATTTAGAGCCTGAGGCTGCACCTCAGAACCCTTGAGCAACTTCTGTGTCCACTAGTGTTCTGCACAGAGTAGAGGGCTGTCAATAGCTACTTGCCAGATAAGTACAATATGAGGGGTTCGTTTTCTCGGGGACTTGCCATCTAAGACATCTGGATACATTTAGGTTTCCTAAGCATCAAAGTAAGTTTGTAACCTCCGAGGATACAGAAACCAAACTTCTTTTAATGCCAGACCGAGTGTACCCTTCGTGAGGAATCTGTAAACACTTTTCACCAGATCAGTTCTAAATGCAGCCTCATTCATGATGATCGGTGATTTCTATGCACATGTGCTGAGCATGCACAGGAAAACACCATGTGACATCAGATTATACAAAGTGGCTGATAGCACCAAACGGGGCATTTGTAAAACATGAGTTCGATAATGGGATTTAAAAAGCACAGGCCCCTGTAACAGGACGGAAATGACAAGAGAGGGACAAATTAATCTGGATAAAATTTAAGAGTTACAGAACAACAAAAGCAGAAAACAAATGATTTAATGACTTGTCATTTAATGACTCACATAATGACAAGATGTAGTAACATGGAAATTCTGACTAGTTACAGCTACTAAGAGTCAACTCATCTAGGGGTGTGATGCTGTAGATGAGAAGATGGACACCTAAAGGGTTAAACAGACTTTTCAAGTTCTATCATCCGCTGTAAGTGTGCATTTGTTCTGGGCCAATGAGCTTTAGTTTGCTAATATACCTTGTTGCTTCCCAGGAGAATAAAAGAAAATAATATCAAAGCATTTATCTCTTACACTTACCATTTCCCTTTTATAAGCCTCAGCATAGTTTAAAATGCTGTAAATGTAAAACTGAAATATATTAACTTCTAAACAAATAGTGGACTACAGTTCTTAATTTTTAAATCTGTGCTTTCCAACAGATCCTAAGTTTCTTGGGAAAAGGAATCATGATTCATGCATCAAAATGAGTGTCAAAAAATGTTAACAAATATTTATGGAGTACCATATATAAACCAGGCATTCTTGACACTGGGGATATAACAATGAACAAAATAATTAAAAATTCCCTGCCCTCAGAGAGCTTATTCTAGCAGGGGAAAAGTGATGATTGACAAAATAAATTACTGTAAACATAATAAACAACTGTGAGGAATAAATGAATGGATAAAGCAATAAGAACTCTACTTGTAGTTAAAGAAAGCTAAACATTTAAAAAATCAAGATTTATTTACTAAAGCAGAATATGAATGTGAAATCTCTCTCAGAAAAGATTTCATACTGAGATAACTTAGAAACATTTAAATCTTTAAAGCTGTTGAAAACATAATTAGTAGTACAAAAATTTGACTCAAAGAAGTTTCCTATTGACTATCTTTTATTAAGAAAAAATGAAAAATGCCTACAAAGCAGTAACTCTCTACACTGGCTACATAATAGAATCAAGCATGTATTTACAAAAGAGTTTATTCTTGGACCCTATCCCAGAGAAATTAAAAAAGAATCTTTAGAGATAGCAATTAATATTTTTAAAGTCTCCTCAGGTGGGATTTCAGGACTGAGACTCTCTCCTGTCAAATAGTAAATGGTAGAGTTCTTGAAGGAAGGCGAAGACACATACAGAGACGACTTGCCCATGAGTGAGGGCCAGCTGACCCGCTGCAGATGCCCAGAGTCCCTCACTGGTTCCATTGGACATAGATTCTTTATCTCCCGAGATCTCCTTGATTATCTACCCAGACTTTATTTCTCCTTGATTATCTACCCAGACTTTACTTCAGTACTTAGAAGTCCACTGAATAGCACTCTTGCGTGACAGGGATACACCAAAGAGCCTCCTTACCATGGATACCAACATCACACCCACCTCTTTATTAAAAACACTATCACGGTTCACACTAGGGTTGTCTTTGGTCATAGGCTGGGCAGTCTGTGCAAGCATGTACACAAGAATAAAAAGACATCCTAGGAATGCATATGTCGAAATGGCTTACATTCATGCAAATAATGATATAGATAACTATTTATTAAAATTAACCATACTCATTCAATATCATTAAGTCAATCAAAGGAGTAAACAAATGGCACTCATCAAACCCATGATCTAGGTATGTATAGTAGGAAATATCTGAAAAAATAAGTATTAAAATGTTCCCAGAAGTGAAACTTCAAAAGACTTTAATTTAAATCACTCTGCCTTCCTCCAATCATTCAATATTAAAAATTCAATCCGTGTGCTTGTGTTTGTAGCATAGGAGTAGAGGAGTCAGAGGGAACCTTAAATCTGATTAAATAATTAAGCAAAATCAGTCCAGGTCGACTCAACTTTATGGACCTGGCTTTGGGTCTACCCTTTTTCAGTCTTGATTTTCTCATCTGTAAGCAGGTAATGGTGAAGTTTCCTATGGCTATCTGTAAAGGTTATTAAATGTAAGAAAAGCAAAATAACTACATCTTTTGGAAGAGTTAACAAGGTTTATATTAAAATTAGTACTAAGAGTCATACATTTCAGACAAAATCATTCAAAAATATTTACTGAATTCGTACTATTCTTATAAAGCTGAATACTTAAGTCTATTTCTCACAATGCTTCACAAGAGCAAAGCAGACCATGAAAACCTGCAAAAATCAATAGCACTGTTTATCTGAAACTTTATAGCAAAGCCACAGAAGCAGAAGAAACATCATAAAGCTCTCACGCTATCCCACTCCAGGGTCCTCATAGCCCAGGTGATATCAAGGGCTGCAGGGCTAAAACCGTATCGGGGTTGAAAGGTCTGATACTGTCAGATTGGGATGGCCTGGAGTAGATCCCTTCACCACCAGGAACAGAATGAAAACGTCAGTCTTTAGCATTTAATAGCAAAATACTTTAATGTCATTACAGCATCAATTGCCACTCAGTGTGTTCCAGCAAGTGCATGAAATATTCCTGAAAAAGTAATCCAGGACCCCTCATCTTTCTGCTGTTCCTATCAATATTATGTGCATTGTGAATGATTTTTGCCCTAGAAGAATAGGATTTGAGTTTTAATTTGATCACAGATAGGCCTATGTCTCTTGTGAAGGCATTTTAGACCTACAGTATCTGCACTATCAACTGTAAAAATGGAGATAGTTGTTCCATTATGTTAAGAATTAAATGAGATATTGGGCATAAAGGACCCCATAAAATACCATATAAATATTTCCAGCTATTTCTGTATGACATTATCTATTAAAATCATTTTTGAAATGTTATACTGTCAATAAAAGAACAAAACTTAAGAAGAAACCCCAGGGAACCATACTACATAAGAAGTTAATCTATTACCTAAAGTGATCTCTATCATAATCTTTATAAATTGGGTTTAGTATATCTGGTAAAAGTCTTGCACACATTGCCTTCAATTTGGAATAGCTAAACAAAGACAAGAATATAATTTTAAAAAGATAATCAAGATCACTGAGTCACAGGAAATCTAAACAGGTAATATGTATGAAAATTAACTGTGTTTGATAGAGGAAGAAACAAATTAATTTATCTAATTTAAAAATAAGACTAATGAAAAAGAGTCTTTGGTAAATACAGCAGACATTTTATTAAATTCTTTATAATATTGAAGAAAAGGTTGATCATTATACATTGTATACAAGAATTGAATTATCATATTGTGTCCATAAATATGTATGGATATTTTGTCTCCAGAAAAAAGGAAAAAAAGGCCATAGTACCCATTAAATTGCTTGAAGACCATAGCCCTGTTTAACTTGACTTTATTTACTCATTCCTTCTATTACTCATTTGAAGATTTAGAAAATATTTTTGATAAGTTATCTCACATATCTCCCTGTCCAAATAAAGTTTTTAGCATCCAACCTAATTCATATTGACTGTCTGCAGAGTAACATAATTGCTTATGTAGTGAATGAAGGTAAAGATGGACAAAAAATAAAAATATGGAGAAAAAAATGAAAATCAGGAAATGGAATTAGAAGTGAAATGGAAGAAGCCATAATGTTAGTCTCACTTTTAGTTGGGAATGAAATACTCTTTTCATATTATACTGTTCTTTTGGGCTGTAGACTTCAAAAAATAATTACTGTCTTTGAAACAAAGTTTTAATCACCACTCACAATTCTTCAGCAACTCTTTATTCTTAAATATTGCCAAGATTTTCTCTGGAATCTGTAGCTACAATAAAGCATGAGGAGGTAAACAAAATTTCTCTTTGAGCCCCTGCGACAATCAGCACAGTAATAATTGCTATAAAGGCCAAATAAAAACCATAATCTAAACTAAAAAGTGAGTTCCTGATCCGGCAGAAACCATCAGTACGTATAAAGCACAAGCATGACGGCAAGATACAACCTCCTGACTAGTAAATAACATAACAGGCTCTCTGCTTTTTAATAATTGCACCTTTAATCTTAAAAAATAAAATTTAACTCATTTCAAGATAAAAGCAAGAGAAGAAAAACATCTAGGCTACAAAAATGTGCAACACAGATCATGGCTAAACTCTTGCTGTGTGGTAGGGATACCCTTAAGCACTATTTTCTTTTACTTGTATTGCTTGTATAATAATTCTTCTGAAATGACTATTATATCACCATTTTACAGAGGCGGTGACTGAGGCTTGAAGAGAATAAGTAACTCCAGAAGGTGACAATCAGGCAATGAACATACAGCGGGGCGGGAATTTGAACCCAAGTTCCTCTCTCCTAAAGGTCCCCAACTTTTCCCAAGCATTTTTCCAGGTGCAGAATTTAAAATCCTTATACTTTTGCAGGCATAAATTTAAACTTAATTGTTAATTTTGTTTTCAAGATCTCTTTGGGGGACAAACGGAGCTCCCTGAAGATTTTTCTAGAAAAAAAGTCACATGTTTCATTGCTTCTAATGAGTTGTTGCAGTTCAGGAGTTTCATTACATTCTGACAATTAAGTTGCTAATAAACTGAAGAACCGTTAATTGACTTATCCATCTCACAAACTCAAGATCCAGCCAGCAACCTAGAACACAATTTCCATCATTGGACCAAAAATCACTCACAATTTCCAATCCACTTAGGGATTAAATTCGATTTACATAAACAGCATATTGTTTACATCCCTGACATCATGAACCCCTGATTGGAAACACACACACACACACACGCCCCACATGCTCACACACATATTAGTAACAACATGTTGTACTACTGCCGACTATATAATCGAAACCAATGAAAAGATATTGTTATGCTGGGGCCAATGCAATGACTGTAGACCCAATATCAAAAATTTATGGTAATTGAAACCACAGAATCTTAGGAAATGCAGTCAATTTCACAGAGTACCAAAAGGTCACTCTATTCAATTTATACTTGAGGCTGAGCACAATATTGAAAAAAACACATGAAAGCAAATGATCTTATCAGTTGTCCAGAATTCAACAATTTACAGACTATCTAAGGTAATTTACTGATTACCAAATAAATGCATCACCTCGGTTGTGCCTTGTAGTAGGCTTGCCAAGTTCTTGTAAAGAATTTAACACCACGAACGCATTACTAAATATGTCAACATTACCATATTAACTGCTCTGTTCAAGCTTCAGTAAGAGTGAATCTTTTTTTTTGTTCCATGTTCCACTCGTAACCACACAGGTTCTCTGAAATTGTGCTGCCTTTGCAAACTTCTGCTATATGCTTTGTCATATAGGGGCTATTTGAAAACAAGAACATTAAGTACATTGAGTAGGATGCTTTTCAAACATCATTGTGCACACAGAACACCAGAAGATGTTAAAATGCAGTTTCCGCATCGGGAAGATTGAGCGCAGCCTGGGTCTCAGTCTCCAACCAGCTCCTAGGAGGTGTCCAAGATGCTGGTCTACAACCATGAGTTGAATTACAAGATTCTAGTTTTCTTCATCAACTCCGCACATTTCTTCTAGTACTTAGCCACGTCATGCAGGTGGAAAAGTTCTGTTTAATTATAATTTATCCCACCAGAGAGGCAGGCCGCTGCAATGAAAGTGAGACTACTTGGCTGTTTGTCTCATTCCAGCAACTCTGGCTCAGGGTGCAAACTGGAGATCTTTTAGCCAGAAGTAGCCCAGACATTGGTTTGATTTGACTAACATAGCTTTTGCCTAAAAAGTTTTTAACCATTTTTTTTATTTTAATGGTACATTTTAGATGTACGTAGTGATAACATTCATCATAGGGAATTTGTACCTGTACATGACATATCTTGTTGCTTCTTTTTTCCCATTCCCCTCCCTCACCCCCTCCTCCCTACCTATTTACAAAAGCTTTGTTTCTATTTTTTCTTTCCATTTCTTATTTCTCTTGTCCTCTGTTCCGTCCCCCCTCCCTTGTTCCCTTTCCCATTTGGACATTAGTAGATTAGTTAACAACATGTATTGAACTAAACATTTCATCCGAAACATTTGCATTTTAGAAACGAACCTAAAGATCTTGACAGATGGGATTTGAGGAGCAGCTGGCCCCTCATGCAGGGGACGCTGGTCCAGGGCTCCCCTGTCTTCTCCATCCTCAGGACCCTGACATTGTGTTGTGGTGACTGCCCACATGCACCACCCGCCCCTTTCAGCCATGGCACTTGGGCGAAGTCCCGCATACTCACCCCCTAACACTGGCATCACTCTTTATTCTCATAGCCCTTTTCAAATTCTTTTCCCATTTTCCTTTTCCCATTTTCCTTTTCCTATTTCCGATGCCTATGTCACTTTGGTATCTTTGATATAAAATACTTTCTCCTTTTCTTTTTCTTTCCTTCATAGTCTCAAATCTTAAGAGCTACCTTGAGTTCTTCTGTCTCACGTGATATTGGTTAAATACACCAACCTGACTCTTTTAAAGTGGTAGCACATCATGCAATGTTTTATACTTATTATATAAAGCCTAGTTTTTATCTTTTCATAACATATTTTTTTTTAAAATTTTTGGTGCTGGGGATTAGACACAGGGCCCCCTGCATTCTAAGCATGTGTCTAACACCGATCTGCAACCCACGCCCTATCAACACATTCCTATCAGCCTTTATCTATAAAGTGAAATAGATACGGAAGATCTCTGGCCCAGGTAATCATATACGCGTGTACGTGTGTGCACATGGTGTATACCAGTTATCTCAACTTCCAACTAGATTGCCAAAGCTCTGAGGCAATTTACAAAGCATTGTAGCGTTTGCAGGCTAATGAGATGGTATGCATGAAATAATTACAATCAAAATTACTGGCTAATTTGATTCTGGGGCTACGGAAATCTCCAACTACAAGTTTTCCTTTTTGTAAAGAATTCTTTAATATTAAACATTTAGGATAAAATTAAGAATTGAGAATATTGGTTGTCTATATTAGAAAGATTCCATTACAGAAATCAAAGACAGTCAAATTTTTTAAATACTTAAAGCGTTATAGCCTGATTCAAAGTAAGAATTAAAAGGGGATCATTTTTCAGTGAAAGGTACTCTCTCAAACATCTTTTAGAGCAAGGAAATTGACAAATATTTAAAACAGAAAGAAGGTAGAGAAGACTAAAAATGAAGGTAGTATTTACTCCAACATCACTGTATTTTATATGCTGTACTGCAAAGAGCCAATTAATTAGGATTTGTTAAACAGGTGAAAAGAAAGATTTCTTGGGTCATATCTACCATGTTGTTTCAGTTAAATGAGATACATTTGAGGTGGGAAAGTGTAATACATGAATCTCAAATTTGGAGCCAGACATGTCTTTATGTCTGAACCTGACGAACCCTCAGCCAGTATGAATTGGTGCTCATGAAAATGAGGAAAGATTCTGCATAAAATTATTTGTTGTACCTGAAATAATCCCTCCTCTATATTTATCCTCACACCAAAAATATTACGATAATAAATGCCTGATATCTTCTACCCAGAAATACAGAGAGATATTTGATAAGATTATGAAAACATGTAGAAAATGGTTTGAGATATCGATGTTTTGATGTTTTTGGAGCACCTTCCATGTGCAAATCGCCATGTGGTAAAGCATGAGATTTCTAGAGAAATTACCTAACGATGTAGCTGAGGGCACGAATCCTCACTGTACCACAACTATAAATCATGCCAGAGAGAAGCTACCCAGCCTCTCAGACTCAGCTTCCAACCCAAAGCAAAGCAACGATGAAATACCTGACTCATGGCTCATCGTAAAGATTAAAGGAATTAAAACAGGTAAGCGCTTAGAATACTACTTGGTACCTAAGAGCCTTCAATAAATTTTCACTCCTATCAGTGTTAGTTTTATTATCCTCAGAGTTTATAATCAAGCAAGGAAGTGAGACAGCACTGTCAAAATGTAACTCATCCCACAAGGCCACATGTGTGTGACGAGTGTCAGAGGAACCACTCTGATACTGAGTGTTCATTCCGAAAAGAGAGAATCATTTTGAGTTTTAAATCTTGTTGCCAAGAATCCTCAGGCCAGGGGCTTCTCAGCAGGTCACAGGATGTTTAGCATAGTTACGTTATTTTGGTCATGGAAATTCTTCCTTTCGGAATCTATTTCAAAAGGGACTTCTCCTCACAGTTGGGTCTGATGGGCACCGGGTTTCCCCTTCTGGGGACTAAAGGCACATCATAAGTGCGTCTAGATTCTCACACAACTTGGTTGCAGACCTGATATAACAAACTCGTAAAAGTTTTTCTAGTCTACTTCCTGTAACTGTGCCTAGCCTGACGGAGAGTCCTAACCGTCAAACATTTCCACAGATTCCGCCAAGAAGCACAGCTCTAGAGAAAGGAAAATCCTGTATAAATGAAGGTGCTTTATGTCCCACCAAGATGAGTTTTGTTGTTGTTGTTGTTGTTGTTTTTCCGAATATAATCATTGTACTAAAATGTTTGGCTCGAAGGCAAAGTAAACCTGTAAAAATTGTTTAGCAATGTGCATTTCCAGGGGAGGCTTTGCCATTTATCTTTGTATTTCAAGTGTTAAATAAGATGGTTAGAATATGCAGACGTTGGATAATTCCCAAATGAATGAATGAACGAATTTAAGGAAAAAAGGTGAAGGTGGGAAAGGAAAGGGGGTTTTTTCAAAACAAAATAGGTTAAAATTTTTTAAAACAGCCTTCCAGTGATCTTTCCCACCAATCAGTTCTTACCCTTCATTGTGTTACCTACCTTTTAGCACTCAAGAAGTTTTTTTAAATATTTATAATATTTAAAAATAGTCATCTTTATTTGCAAATAGTTGGTAATCTGGAAAATACTAGACATTCAAAAATAATGCTTTTTTTGTTTGTTTTTGGTCCTGGGGATTGAACTCAGGGCCTTGTGCTTTCAAGGCAAGCACTCTAACCACTGAGCTAAATCCCCAGGCCGAGACATTCAAAAATAACCTAGCAAAATATATGAGATTTTTTTAGTTAAACTGAGGCTCCTTTGGGTCAACCAAGTACCTACTATGCTCAGAAAAATGCCTGGTTTTGTGATTTGCATAATGTTCTACAACGGTACTTTCAGATTTATTGAAGGCCTTGTTCTGCATTCATTCAACATATATCTAATAAGCATATATTATGCCTCAGACACTGAATTAAGTAATGGAACTAGTGAAAATTACAGCCCAGACCTTTCAATAGTTTCCTAGAAACAGGCAGATTGAAAACTCATGGGGGAAAGTGCAAAGTGTAGCTGCTTCGGGGAACATAGCAGGGGCACCTGAGATGTTTTAAGGTGCTCAGGATTAGCGGTTTGGAAGAAGTAATACAGGAAGGGAAGTGTGGTGGATAGTAAGGAATGAGACATTCCAAGAGAGGCATAAAGGGTACGCTATATCAGAGCAAAATAATACAAAACAACGCAACTTGCACCCAGAAAACCCCCAACTGTCACCAGACCTGTCATGTAGTAGATATTCATTAAACGGTCAACAAATAAATGAACAATTACACTAGTGTTATATTATGGGAATCATCTGACATTTACTACTACTAGGTTCTCCTATCCTGAGCCAAAAGTAAATATGGTATTTGGAAACTTGTCACCACAGTTATAATACAAAACAAAACATTTATATCCCCTGCCTCTACCCCACAGAGCTCACACAACAAATATATTAGAACTTACTGCCTTTCCAGAATGTGCTGCCACAACTGTAAAGAAAATCAAACAGCCGTTGTTGAAAATGCCAAACGCTAACTCAACTTTTGTAGCCAATGTTCCGAGCAGGGATGGTCTGCGCTGGTGTTTTCTGTAGCTCAGGCCACACTTCCTGCTTCCCGGTTTCTGTTCACCAGGATGCATTAGTTATCCCAGACATCAGTGACTGAATGTAGTTCCCTTGCACATACAGAAGCTTTGCTCCTTGCTTCTCAGGGCCGGGAGGGAGAGGTGGGGCTGTGCTCAGAGGGCCAGGCACTCTGAGGAGTCACGCTGTGGCCACCCCTCTTCCCGCCAGTGGGAGGGTGTGACAGAGAGCAAACACCTTGCCCCTTCGGGTGCGCTTTGGAAAACTAGGCATTAATGATAGACACGCAAGTAAATAGCTTGGTCATCTCCCTGTGGCCTCCGTCGGGAGCTTCCCAATTTGGTCATTTCTCCAACCGGTATTTCTTAGTCCCTGCCATATGCCGAGAGCTGAGCTGGGTGCGAGGCTCAGTGAGGCACAGAACAGACCCTGCTAGTGTGGAATTTCTCCTGGATGAAAGACACGTTGGATCCACACTGGGAGCCAGGAAGCAGAAGCCCCACTCCCACACAAGGCCGTCACAGAGCCAGGTCCAGGCCTCTCTCTCTCTCTTTCTCTCTCTCTCTCTCTCTGTTTCTCTTAGCTAAAGGCTGAGTTTTGACCAGAATTTTCACGCAGTTTGGTTCCCAAGGACATTTTTGGTTTTACAGAACTACCCAGGATGTTGCATGTTCCTACAAATTATCATTTATTGACTACCAATTATATGCAAGCATCGAACTATGCACTATCCTTATATTATTTCTATGTATATTATTTGAGAACTTAAAAAAATGAAACTGCAAACGTCTCTTGGCAGAAACACATGAATGATTTCTCAGGAACAGCAAGTTTATCTGAGTACAGGATGTGACGTAACGCGTCCCTCCACATTCCCAAAGCCAGCATGCCACCAGTCACCAAAAACGCCACCACTGCTGCCCTGCAAGTGTTTCTAGAACTATGTGACAATACAGATGGGGGCAGATGCACGGTGACAAGTGCCCCGGTAATGCAGAGACCACGAGAAAGAGGAAGAAGCAGTACTAACCTGTGACAAACAATGTCAGGGATGGAGTTTTATAGAGCATGTGCCTGCAGATATTCACACAGTTATGTGCCGATAAATATGTATTTATATTTTTTATATTTTAGAAGCAAAATATAATTAAAACCTAAGCACTAATTTCAGTTCTTGGAATTTCAGAGGACAGCCACTGGGTGGTAGAATTCCCACTGTGTAGTTGGGAAAAAGAGCCCCCCAGTCCTTTCCTTAATTTCAAGCATTTTGTAGTTACAAAATCTCCCATCCGGCTTTAAGACCCCATAGCAATTATGGATTGTTTCTTGAGCGTCTTGCTATAATAGCACCACAATTTCCTTTTACTAAATTTTCCCTTCTCCCCTGGATGCACACTGTGGGTAGAAGCCTCACTTTCTCCTTGCTTCCCAAGGGCTGACACAGAGCCCAGGGCAAACCTATGATGTCTGAATCCCGCCCAGAATCATCTCGCAGTTCAGTCTGCAGGATTCAGGTGTTTTAGTTGCCAAGACAAATTCCACACCCTGTCATCAATTCCGTCTACCACACATACCCTTCTGGCCTTCTGCTTGAGGAAACTAAAATCAATTGTATTATTTTATTGCTGTTGTTTTTGTTGTTCACAACCAAAGAACTCCAAACTGCAAACCCTAACTACTGTAGCTAAATTCTGAATAGTTTCCATGGAAAGAAACAGCTTCTGAAAAAGTAAAGGTTTTGTTAATACAACATTATCTTTTGGGATCATTTATGAAAGAAGGTGCCATCACTCCCAGGTGTTTATAGAGTCTGTACTCCTTTTTTAAAAGCCATGTGTTGCAGGCCCTCTCTGTTCCAGGCCCTCTGCAAAGCACTTCGAATGCACTATCTCACCTCGACTTGACAACATAAACTCCATGGGGGCAGGAATTTGTACTCCCCTGTTCACTATTATGTACCTAGGAGGCTTACACACATGGTAGGTGATCATTAAAATTCTGCTGAATGAATAAATAAACCTGTGGAGCAGACATTATTTTATAAAGGAAGAAACGCACCCATGGTCCCACCTCAAGCAAAGGATGGAGGTAGTATGCAAAAGGCAGACCTTTTGTAACCCCAGAGCCTAATCTCTTAGCCATCTTCCTACAAGGCCTTTGGGTTGTTGGGATACAAAGAAGGGAGGGTTGCAGACCCAGGGAGCAGGCAGGCCCCTCCCAGTCCTGCTTTCCTCGTTGTGAAGTAGAGATACGGCCTTGGTTGGGTTTCTGAAAGTTTAAGGTCATCTTTTGCACATATAGGAAATGCCATGTCAAGATAATATGTTGAAAGCGAGAGTTCATTTAATGTTTAGAAAAACAAATTGAGAGTCAAATCTCACTTTAGCCATTGTTAGTTTGTGGATTGGCAAGCCTCTTAACTCTGAGACTCAGTCTCATACTGGAAAACATTTAGCTTTTAGGAAGACAGAGTAAGTGAAATTTGAATGGAATGTCTCTATGAATTGAAATATACATTAATATAAATATAATTTAAGGTATATAAATATGTAATTATATAATTACATAAATATATTTTAAGGTATAAATTAAATTTGTAGTTTATAAGATAAATGAAATCTAAACATAAATTAAGGTAATAAATAAACTCATACAAATGAAAATATTTATAATGTAAGGTATTATTTACTAACTTTTCATACCAGTACACTGTTCAAATGAATTATCGACTCTGCAGAATTCTCAGGGAATAAGTTTTATTAAGAGATGACTCAAGCATAATTCATAAACTGCTCTTCCTTGAGTGGTCTCTGTTAAGCAGAGAAAGGTCTTGCTTGAATGCCAGTCCCAAGTCAGGCCAAGACCAGGTGCTTCGCTTAGTGATAATGTCAGCATAACTAGGCACAGAGGCCACAGGGAGCCATCACAGACAAGATCTTTGGCTTGTCCACTTAGCTCTAGTCTACTGCAGGGCTTAAAGTATAGAGGAAAGGGCCCTTCAGGGTCTTCTAGCAAGCAAAAGAAAAAGGGTATGTCCAATGAAGAAGGAAGACACAAGAAGACTGCAGAAAGGAATATTAACAAAAACTCACTTATCTATAATAGAACACTAAGGGAGAGAACCCGGTCAATGGGAAAAAATTCAAATAACAAAGAAAATTCCAGAAGAATGCTGATCTAAGGCCTTTGGTATTAGACAATTAAAGACAGCTCTGAGTAGAACAGTGGTCACTGATGTGTGTGTGTGTGTGTGTGTGTGTGTGTGTGTGTGTAGAAATGGGGAGAAGTAGATCAAGAACAAGAACTTGCAGTTAAATACAATAAAGAAGTCTAGAGATCTAATATACCATATCAAGTCTATAGTTAATAATATTGTATACTGTAGTTCTTAGAGTAGATTTTAGTCACTTTTCTACAACAAAATAACCAGAAGAGGTAACAGATGTGTTGATTTCCTCGACTTTAGTAACCATTTCACTATGTACATCAAAACACCAACTTGTGCAACTTAAATACACATAATAAACATATTTTAAAGAAATAAATCCTATCAGAAGAGTGGAGCACACCTGTAATCCTGGAAGTCTGGGAGGCTGAGGAAGAGGGATCGCAAGCTCGAGTTTGGCCTCGGCATTTTGGGGGCACTTAGATGTCTCAAATTAGAAAATACAAATAAGGTTGGGGATGCATTTTATTGCGAAAGCCTCAGGTTCAATCCCTAATACTACAAATAAATAAGTAAATAAATAAAAGTCTGATGGTATCAGAGCAAGCACCATTAAACTCAAGAATGGGAATATCAAGCAATATCATTACCTTATAATCCTTCACAAATAAATACAAATATGAATATTTCAGCAAGAACAAAAGAGAAGAAGTAGGGAGTAAGGGAAAACTCCAAAAAGTCAAGTCAAGGAAATGTAAAGAAAGAGTAAGAAGACGGATGCAGGGAGAAATAACGGCCAGAATAGAAATAATGGCTAATGCGGTAATTAGGTGCCATGGTCATGGACTTGTGTCCTGCCTAATAAGGCTGGATAATATTTACCTCCCGATCATTCCTACAAAAGCCCTGTGGGATGTCCAGCCTCCCAGGAAAAACAATAATGCCAGGTATTACCAGGTGCATTCTTGGGTATTTATCTTCATCCAATCAGCAGTACAGCTGTTACCATAATACCCTGATCAATAGTTTGTTACCCAAACCAGAACACCATGACCTCTAAAGACAACATATTTCAAACTAAGGGCAAAGACACAGACGAGCCCTTTCTCAGTGTGCTGCAGAGGGAGTGGTGGTGAGCACTCTCATGTTTAGACAGCAATAAAACACTGTTTTGTAAACATAACCAGAAATGCAAAATGGGCACCACTTTATCTGAAGCATCAATGGGAAAAACTGTATTATTTGAAACAAAGAATGAACCAGCTGAAATGGAATTACTGATCCAGCCGAAGATTTTTATACAGTCACTGGAGCCAGCTCAGCAGCTAGTCAAGGGCTCTGGTTTACCCAGGCAATTTTCCCAGTCCCCTAAAATATTTCTAGCATGGTTTAGAGTATCACAAACTATCATCCATCCATCCATCCATCCATTCATTTGCCGGCTAGGTCTTATTTTGGGGCAAAGAAGGTATACATAATTTTGAATCAGAATCTTAGGAACCACTAGGAGAACACAGAAATAAAAGTAAAATTATCACCTGTGCTTATAACTTAGCTGAGGAATAATACACAGTCTTATAACATGTTTTGACTAGACTCCTCGTCTGTGCAAGGCATGCATATAAGAAAGAGATAAATAAGGCATAGTTTCAATTTTTAACACAGAAGCAAAGGAAACCAAAACATCAAGGAAAAAAAAAACCACACAACCAACTAATACCAAATATTTATTGATCAGTAAGTAAAGGGGAAAATCAGGGGTAAGTGTAATTTGTAAAAATTGGGGGGCAATTGTAACAACTTGAGGGAATATGTATATTTTAAATTGCATTTTAAAAGAGTTATACTACCCATTAAACTCAATAGACTTCCTTACAGACACATTCTACTGAATCTAGCTCTAAAAGACATGCCCAAGTGTCCAGTAAAGGACTTTAAATCTATGTTTAGGGTGCATTGTCAGTACTTTGTAATTGCCTTCCTTCTCAAGCAAACACCAACAAAAATCTTAGTCAGTCAGTCAACAACTATCAAGAGCATTCACAGTGAGGAAGAAAGACTAACAGTTTCTAGCCTCACGATTTTAATATATCCTTTTAAGTGTGCTCCTCCACAAATAAAAACATCTACAGCTCTTTGATGAGGCGGACATCAGACTAGCTCTCGTCTGATGGCAGGACGGATCATGCAGATTGCTCCACTAAATCACTCTACTTCTATTCGGACAGATCAGGTGGCTCTCCTGGCTGTTTAGGTAGAAGTGGAATTAATTCGGGAACATTTCCTGAATTTGAGAGGTTTCTGTGATTTTAAAATTCAGGAGGCTTGAAAACAAGAAGACAGAAATAATTCTAGGCATTTGGAAAATTTGAAAAAGGCTGGAAGTAGGAGGGCATGAGAAGCTTAGTGCTTTGCAATAGTGATACTAATTAAGAGGCAGTGCAGGGAGAGGCTAAGACCTTAAATGGTGGAATCAGGCATTCTGAGGTTTTCACTTACTGCTCTATGACTTGGACTTGCCCCTTGGGCAAGTTACTTACCTCAGCCTCACTTTCCAAACTGTAAACTGAGGTGACGCCACCAAACCACTATGGTGATGTCACCTTTTTTTTAATTATCAAATTAAACTTTACAGAACTAAAGTTTTCTTCTTATAGTAAACATTGTTTTAACATGTTTATTCCTACTGCCTTGCCCACAAAAATATCCCTCAAAGCTACTGTTACTATGGACAAGAAGAAACTTCGTAAATTATTGACCTCATAGCAAAAATGAAATAAATAGCGGTTAGTATGTGGGACAAAGGGGAACCCGACGCCCCTCATCTGGTGACTACTCCAGAGCTCACTTCCCAGCACGTTCTGTCCAAATGCCAGCCAGCCTACATGCCTGACGAGTCACATGGTACCTTCTAGAACCTTCTTCTTTGCTTCTTCCCTCGACCATACATATCCTCCCCAATTCTCTTATTTTTTTTTCCACTGAGCTCCAGTTCTCCAAACCATCCAAATTGAAACCACAGCCAATTTTACTCTTTTCTTTCCTCTCACCACAGCATCAAACCTATCATTTTCTATGATAAAAACTTTATCGATTCTTTCTTCGCAAAGTTTCCCACATCCGTCACTTCCTTCCTTTGTCACTGAAGCTGTCCTAATTTAAGCCCCATTACCTCAGGCTCGGAGACCACCATGGCTTCCTCACCGGCCTCCCATCTTCTATCTCTGCCAAAGAGAACCAGCCCTTCTCCCATCATCTCCAGACAACAGTTCCTGGGTCCTACCAAACCATATATTGGTTTCTCCCTGCTTGTACTAATTTAACATTGACATTTTTTATACAATTCACTCAGTTTTACAATTCACTCAGTTTCTAGCATACTAGAAACTGAGTGAATTGTTACATTGACTTTTTTTTATACAATTCACTTAGTTTCTGGTGTACTAGACTCAGTCTCTCCCCATATTAACTCTGTGCCTTTCCAAGTTCTCATTCACTTTCTAACTTCTCTTCTGTCTGATTAGATTAATCTCATTTCCTAATCCTCTCTTGGGCTTTCCTCACCATCATGGTTTTGTTTATACCCTTGCTACCATCCTCCCCCTTTTTTATTCCAATACGTAGCATACACCCTTGCACAAGAAGGTGGTAAGTATGTGCTCAAGTAACAATGAAATAAAAGCCCACATCTGAAATATTCCCCTATCCTCTCTGCTAAAGGAAGTCTCTCTTCATCTAGAAGATCTATTCAGTGGCAACCTCCACCAGGCTGCCTTCCCTTCTACCCCAGATTTTATGGGTCTCTCTGCCCCATCCTAAACTTCTGAGAAGTCTGCTAAGCATCTCACCAATGGTCACATGCTTCCTCATGGGACAATGGTTTCTAACGACACTGCGGGCAGGAGTTGGCTCATCAGTCCTTGTGTTCCATGTGGTGCCTAGATCAAGGCTTTGACTGTCAACATTTCTTTCACTGTCAGATTGTGTCACATGAGTAAGTCTTGTCTCCTTATTCAGCTGTGCACCTCCCAAGGAAGATAACCCCTAATGTCTATGTATTTCATTAGTGCTGGAGTTACCGGCACCCCACAGAAGCTGCAAAACAGCAGTTGATTCATCACCAAATCTGATGTGTGGGATGTGATGCCTTCAGGGTTAGTGAGGGAAAAAATTGATGGAGGAGGCAGGAGGCTGGCATCTCCCAAACACACAAGAGTCAGTGAAGATTCAAAGCAAATCGTAGAAGATCTTGGACAATCACAAAACAAGGAGAGTTCAGCACAGGGTATGCAGAGAACAAAGGACAGAGAGACAGGCATAGTGACCTGCAGCTGGGGGTTTGGGAGAAAAACAGCAAAGTGGCTTCTGATCCCTGGAAGCACACAAACAAGAAGTTAGGCAACCTGGTTATGCCCTGCGTTGCAGCGTCAGCCTTGTGCTAAAGATTAACAGCCAGACTTCAAGGGGACTAAAGATCAGGCGCAGCCTGCAAAGCACCAAACGCCTCCTTGGCAGGAGGTGCAACTGCAGGGTGATGAGTGCCCAGACCCCACTGTTCTCTGCACAAATAGGCACCACGATCATGGAGCAGTCAACAGCGCATCTCAGTTGAGCACACACACCCTCTGAGACGGCTGTGCTGCTGGCCAGAGTGTTGCTGAGCTTCCTCATAGAAAACACTAATCTCATCTCCTGACACAAAGGAGAAGCGATGCGAACCAGGAAATCTGAGCTCTGGTTAAATAATGACTTCTAAATTCCTAATGTGGGGGAAGACAGAAACCATGCATAACCAAGAGTAGTTCCTGGCATTTAGCAGGGCCTCAATAAAATGTTTTATGAGAGGGCTGGTCATTCAGATTGAATGGGACTCTGGAAGAGTGAAGACCTAGGCACAAGGTCCGGGACACGGTAGGATGTCTATAAATGTTCGGGATTTCCTGGACGACCATTCTGTGGGTGTGGGCATTTCAGGAGCAAGTCTGCTCACAGACCTAGGCCTCCCGCTGCACCTGGCCTACCACCTTGCAGACAGTATGAGAAATAACTGGGGATCGCTTGTCTCTCCACCAATCTCTGTGACTGAAATCTCCACGACAGTAAACTGGCATCTACACTCTTTGGATTTGGGGTAGCCTGAGAAGCCGGGAACCATCTGCACCTTTGATGACAGTAGTAAGATCCCTCATGAATCACGCGGAAGCGAATGCATTGTTAACTGTGCAATCTACACGTGTATTTATATCATTTAACTCAGTCCACAGTTAGACTTGTATGGACATGCACACCCACACACACCCCACACAAAGACAAAAGGGGTGAAAACTAAAGGGCCAATCAAGTTGTTTGTAAACACTATATGGAGACAGACAGACAAGAGCTGACGGAACAATACTCTCACAAAGTCTCGTTAATATGTAAGAAAGAAAGATACCAGGAACAGCCAGCCTATTGTTTTAAAACCGCATTTTCTTTGCTTTCTGCTTTTAAATTACACACCGGAAAGCCACGGGGGAAAAAGCTTTAAGAAAACTTTCATTTGCTATGGTACAGCTCGCCGGCCTTTCTTTGCCTAAAAAAAATAAATAAATAAACCTCTGGCAATGTTTCTTTCTTCTCATAGACATTAATAATGATAGCCTGGATGGTAAAGATTTGGTTTTACTGAAGGTAATGGAGTAATGTTTATTTCCATTAGACTAGGCCTATAAAATCCTCTTTTTATAACCATGAGCCTACAATTTCAAAACAGCAAAGCTTGACATTTTGGTCTCTGACAGGCAACACTTAATATTGGAATGTTTTAAAAATCTATATGAAAAAAGCTCTTAATACAAGATAGGCCGAACATTTTCCCTGCAAATGGTTTGTTTTAGCTATCTCTCTTCCTCCCGGACGGACAGGGAAAATCAGACAGCTTATTGGCTTAGTTTGTTAGGCCAGGTTAAAGGGATGCAATACAGAAAGACTCTTAGAGGAGCTTGCCCTTGGGCTAAAAATAGCAAGCACTAGAGAATTATCTTAAATACGACCAAACTTGCTCTGTACTGTGAATGCAGATAACTAATATGTTTCCATTTTTGGTCATTTTGGGGCTTTTTTTTTTTTCAATTTGGCTTGCTGTAACTGACTATTTAACTCATTTCTGATTCTATTTGTCGCATTTGCTCTCAGAGATATTGCCTGGGGGTGTCTGACTGAGGAATCCGTCTTATTTAGTTGCGCTGCTTTTGTTAAAATCTAATGAGCTGCGAGATTGCCAAGTGCCATGTAACTAGGACTTGTTGGGAGGCAAAATCATTAAAACGTGATTAAAGACCTACTACGTGTAACCTTTTTCTTGTCTGCCTCCAAATAGGTGGGGAGTGCAGTTTACAAGTAAATGATATACTAACAATGATCATTTCTCCTCTTTTTTCTTCTTCAGCAGACACATTGACTCTTTCACTGGTGACTTAATGACCCTTCATTTCCACTTTGGCTGTGGAACTCATGTCCTTATCTTACAACTCTTTGTTCAGGTCTGTCTTCTCCACTAGACAAGTGGCTCCTGATGAGGGAGCCGTATGTCTTAGGTCTTCTGCCCATAATGTATATTTGTATTATGAACACCGACATTGGGGCCCTGCATGTGGTTCTTGGTCTTTAAATAGTTGATAAAGGGTTATATTTAAGCATGAATGAAATCAGTTTCTGTGTTAGAGCATTCTGCATAAGAACACACTGAATTTTAACATCTAATTCATTCCAAAGCCTTGAAATGGGAAAACTATTCCCTTTTAAAAGACTACCTCCAGGCCCTTACTAAAATAGTAAAGATGACTGTGAATTCAATTGCACTACAGGAACTAGAAAAACCCAGAAAATTAAGGTGAGAAAATTCATTTTTTGGTAGTTTTGCACCCTGATTCCCATGATCAGAGCCCATAAAAGAAAGCAGGGCCAAAAACATTCTCAACTTACAGAAATCCTGAATGCCTTAAGAATTGGCCATTCTTCCCCACTCCATCACCTCTTACTATACCCTATGCTTGACTCTTCCAAGAAATCAGCTAACTGTTGTACAATCATGGTCCAGGACACTTGTGCAACCATACCATCGCTAGTCCGTAAGAAGCAAATTCTTCTCATGTCAACTGTTGATGAGAAAACTACAATGATAACAAAAATTTGCAAAACTTTGAAGTCTGAAGCCACTGAGTGGATCTGAACAGACCAGGAAAAAGAGGCACAGTGTTGGGAACAGTATGTTGGAAATCTTGGTCTTCGTTTATATGAGTTCCCAGGTAGAAGACAATGCCCCCTACAAAGCTGAATTCCTAGATGCTCCAGACCCCAGGAAGGTATCTATTGTTCAGTTCTTCACTGAATATGAGAAATTTTCCTCTTCCACAGGGCAGAGGAGAGAATGAGCTCTATCCTCAGCAGTACCTTTAGATGCACACATTGACTTAACACAGCTGCATGTCTCCCACTGCCAGCGAAACCACCCGCATAGCATCATCTGAACAGCAAGCCTGCTCAGTGAGTTAGAAGGTAAATTCACAGCCACCTTGGCAGACACACAGCACACTGCTGTCACTGTTGGCTCAGTTTATAAACCACCTCTTGGAGAACGTGTTCTCAGATCCTCGACATGTCTTATTTTTAGCCTGATTGGTCAGAATGGCTGGAAGGTCACTATATTCTCTCTCTCTCTCTCTCTCTCTCTCTCTCTCTCTCTCTCTCTCTCTCTCTCTCTCTCATTCTGAATTTGGTAGAACTACTGTAAACTCATCCACTAATGAGCAATAGAGGGAGTCCCAGTGTGCGTGGCACTGTGCCCGGCACCCAGGGGGGAGGAGGCACAGCTTTCCCTCTTGTGATTTATAATACAGCTTGAGGGATATAGTCAAAAGCTCCCATCTAGACAGCTGGACTTCAGTTCGAGCCTTTAACAAAAGAAAAGATACTCCTCGGTGCATGTGACAGCAACAATGCACTGTGCGCCAAAGAGGGCCACAGATACCTTCCTAAATTTAGGGACTTATTAGTTAATCCTGTGCCTGGTAAAGGCTCCAACTAAACAGAGACCAAACAACCCATCTTTAAAATAGCACACTGTTACAAGGCCGTTTATGGAAATGGTGTCTACGGAAAATTTCTTTTGGATTCTCCCTCCTTAAGACTCCTTCGCGATAGCACTCAAAGGAGAGCAATTTAATTTCTGATAACCCTGACTGCACACCTTCCTCTGTCCCCGCCCCTGCACTGAATCTGCGTGGGTGCTCTCCTTCGTGCTGCTTGGCTCCGTGGAGGCCACCGAGATGGCAGGGCAGCCTGCCTTACGCACAGCCTGGAAGCAGCTTCTATGCCACTGGATGAAAGGTCGGGCGGAAAGGCCCAGCGCTGGCACAATTAATCTGGTCACTCAGGGACCATCTACTGTTTCAAGAATAGCTCGCAGGTGAGTGATGGACAGGGTCGTGGCTGGATGACTGCATCAGGGGCTATTATGACAGCCATAAAGAGAAAGGGAAAAATGGAACCAGGGGAAGAATGACTCCTGGAAGGGACATGAAGAGAGACACAAATGCCTTCGCACAAAGGATAAGCATGAGAAATTGCCCGG
>PVJO010003936.1:58489-115970 GCA_004026905.1 Hystrix cristata | reverse complement strand
AAGATGAAAGGGGAAAAAATGGTAAAGTGTAGTTACACTTGTTGCAAATAGGGAGGGGTGGGTGAATGGAAGGGAGTGGAGGGGAAGGGGGGAAGAGGGGGGAAAACCAAGATGTATCATGTACAGGTACAAAATAACCATGTTGATTATGATCATTATGTATACAATGTACCAATGCATGTTCTTGGTAAAAATAAAAATAAAAATAGAAAAAAAGAAAAGGCGATAATAGAATCATAAAAAAAAAACATTAAAAAAAATTTTTTTGGCAAATGGGTTTATTATCTTCGTTTTAGATGCCACGAGGCAACCAGCCAACTCTCCTTGTCAGTTGCATTATTCTTAAGTACTTTCATCAGTCCTATTACACTGAGAATTTTCAGTAATAAAATAACCATAGCTCTGAAATTTGTAAACAGTTTTTGTTTAACACCAAAGTTTGCTGAAGTCTCACCTGCAAGCTACAGGCCAGAGTTCATATCTTCAAAAGATAGTCTCAGAGCCTTATAAACACACTGACCTTTCAAATGATTGACTCTGGGGTAGTGGTGTCTGCAATAAAATCACATAAGCAACTTTCAGATCACACAAGTGGACTGAATTAGGATTTCCAGACCTTTTTTTTGGTTGAGAAACAATAGTTTCACGAGACCACTATCCATGCATACAACCATAACATCTACAAATAACGAAGATTTTGCCTCCTTATGTCCAGTTGTTATACGCCTTTTGTTTTTTATTATGCCACAGCAATGGCTAGTCTTTCCAGAAAAGTATAAATAATATTAATAACAGTGCACATTCTTGTTTCGCCTTGATTTTAGTAGAAATGCTTTTAATGTTTTGCTGATAGTAGTTTTTAGTCTAATGTATCATGTTAATAAGTTTAGACACCCATATCTATTTTACTAAGCTTTTATTAAGTTATACATTCTTTAACTGGACTAGCTGTTCAACATCATATGATTTTCTCCTTTGACTTAGTAGTGTGATGAAGTACATTGACACTTCCTTACATTCTGGGAATTAATATCATTGCTTATGGAGTATTTTTAAAATGTACTTCTGGATTATATTTGATTATGTTTATTTGGAATGTGTGTATGCATATTTATGAATGATGTTTTACTATATTGGTTTATAAAGTAAAAATTGGGGTGGTTGGGGATTTAGCTCAAGTGGTACAGCACCTGCCTAGCAAGTACAAGTGCAAGGCCCCAAGTTTGATCCCCAGCACCCCTCCAAAAAATGAAATTGGAAGCTTTTCTTCTTTTTCTCTCTTTTAAGTGTTTAAGTGAAGACTTAAAATTGAGGCTATATATTTATTTACCTAGGAAAAATCATAATTAACTGCCAATCTGTTAGAACTAACAAGAAAATTCAGAAAGTTTGCCAAATATAAGAACAATCTAAAAAAATTAATAGCATTACTTTATGTCAGCCATAACTTATTGGAAAATGTAATTTTAAAAAGAAGAAATTGATTGTCACAAGGCCCTGAGTTCAATCTCTGGCACCACAAAAAAAAAAAAAATTGTTCACAAAGGCAAAAAATCTACAGAATCCAGGAATTAACAGATGCAAAACCACACAAGATCTCTATGGAGAAATTTAAAACTTCTATTAAAGGATACATATGATGATTGAATGGGGGAAGACATTCCATAAGAAGAACCATGAGGAAAAAAAATTACATACAAATTAAGGATTTGTGTTCAACCGAGGATACAATTGACAAGGTTAATTTATAACAAAAGGGGAGAAGACGATTAACAATAAAAACAACAAGCCAACAAGTGAATAATATCTAGAATATATAAGGAATTATTGCAAGTTAGGAAAAAGCCAAGCCTAGTTTTAAAATAAGCAGAACACTTAGTGGCAGTATTACTAGAACAGAAAACAAAACTCAGATTTCTAACAAGCATATGAACTGGTGTGCAAACTCTTTAGAAGTCAGAGATGTGAATTAGACCATAATGAAATATCACTTTACAGTCATTAAACCAGCCAGAGGTAGAAAACTCAATCACGCCAGGGGGTGGAGGGATACAGTAGCTTGCCATGTAGATGACACAGCCATCCTTGAGCACAATGGGACCCTGTGCAAGCACATTAAGTCTGTATGTCCCCTGCTTCCTTCTATTTCTCTTCCTGAGTGCACATCCTGAAGCAGTTCTCACTTACATCCATGAGGGGATTTGTGATGGGCTGATGTGGTCAGTCTGAGCAGGAACACCCAGGTGGACTGAGTTGGTGTGATTTGGGGTGTGGAAGGATTGTTACCGACACAACATAAAGGAGAACAGGAACAGAAGAGAGGGGCCGGCTGCTTCCCAGGAGAATCTCTGTTGCGCTTTTTCTCTAGAAGGGGACTCGGCTGTTCTCCTCAAAGAAGGAGCTTAGGGCCTTGCTGTGCTCTAGGGTAACTGCTGTTGCTTCTGGGAGCCCCAGTCTTCATCTCTTCTGCGAGCATCATATCCTGGCATATCCTGGTTCCACTAAAGATTTCTTCAGCCCTGATCTGCAGACACGGACATACATGGGGCAGTGTCATGGGCTCCCAGCCCTTGATTGGATCTTTTGGGTTCTCCAGTGCATGAATAGGCATTCAGCACTCTTCCTGCACTTGGCTTATGGGTGAATGTTGTAACTTGTAAATGTCCTGTATCAAATCTGCTCTCTTGCAAACCATTGGCCCTAGAAAGTTAACTAATATAGGATTTTATAGGGACATTGTAGGAAAACTGTGTATTTATTCCTGGGAAGACAGAGAGGTGAAATGTAGTCGATGTCTTACCATAAAATTGGATGCCACAATTAGAAATAATTAATTAAGTGTATACAGAAAACACAAATGGATTATAAAGAATAAATAACAAATGGAGCAAAAAAGTAGCAAAGTTAACACAATATATAACATAATCAATTCATGTAAATTAAAAATACATGCCAAGCATACTGGCCATGCCTATAATCCCAATACTCTGGGAGGCTGAGGCAGAAAGATCAAAAATTAGAGCCCAGCCTGGACAATTTAGTGACTTAATGAGACTCCGTTTCAAAATATATATGTATCACCACAAAACAAGGCATATTTTGTAAAAACACATTAACACTAAACATATTGAGATGGTTCTTTATAGAACGGTAAGAAATGAGAGTACAAATATAAAACGGAATAAAGTGTGTGTGAGTGTGTGTGTGTGAGAGAGAGAGAGAGAGAGAAAGAGGAGAAAACCTTGAAAGCAAACAGATGCAACTGTATTATTTGTTCCTTGAAAAGCTAATAAAGATTTTCCTATGAAACATCTGGACCTGGTACTTTGCTGAAAAATGTTCCTTGACAACATTCCTAATTTTTTCCAAGCCAATTGGTTTCTAGATTTTTCTGTCTATTCTGGAGTCTATCTTTATCTTTCATATTTTACTTGAAATCCCTTCATTTCTTAGAGAAATAATTGTGTTTAGCTTTATTTTCTCAGTATCAGTAGTATTCTCCATTCTAGTTTTGATTCTGTATACTTATGATTTCTCACTGTGTCTTGATCTGATTAGCTAGTGGTGTCTCCTTTCTTTTTAAAGATTCAACTTTTGGGTTTGTTCTCTTTTACTATTTTCAAAGCCATTAATTTAATTAAATGTATTAATACATTTTTGCTTTAAAACTTTCTTCTCCCTATTAGTTTGATGCTTTTTCTATTCCTTTTCTAACTTAAAATCTTGATTCAACTCTTTCCCGTATACGAGTAATAGTAAGTATTTAAGGGTATAACTGTATCCTGTGAGCCCTGTTTTAATCATTTCCCTTAGGATTTAATACTGATATTTTAGAAACTTTTTATTTTGAAATCATTATAGGCTCATAGAAAGTTGGAAAGTAGTACAGTGAGGTCCCATGTGCCACCATCCATCCTTCCCTGATGGTGACATCTTGTGTGACTAGAAAGCATCATCAAAACTAGGAAATTGGTTGGCACAGTTAAGACAATAACTAGACTAAAGACCTCAGATTTCACCAGTTGTTTTGTATCTTCTAATTTTTTGTGTGTCTTTGCGTATAATTTTAGGATATTTAATCCCATGCATGGATTCTCATAGCCACCACTGTAATCACATGCTCTGTCCCCACAGAAGGGCTCTCTCACCCTGCCCCTCTGCTGGCCCCCTCACGTCACATCCCTCCACCTCTTCCCTAGTCCAACACCACGGATGTGTTTTCATCTCTGCAGGCTTGTCATTCACATAATGTCACATAAATGGATCATGTAGTATGTAACCTTTGATATTGGCTCTTCTCACTTTGAGTAACACCCTAATATCCACCCAAATTGTTCTAAGTATCAATAGCTTGTTCTTTTTAATTGCTAAGTGATAGTCCATTGTATGGATATACCATAGTTTCTTCAACCTTTTACTTGTTGAAGGACATCTAGATTATTTTTAGTTTTGAGTTATTACAAATAAAGTGGCTATGAACATCCATGCACAGGTTTTTGTATGAATATAAGGTTTCATTTCTCTGAAAAAATATCTAGGTTTCTGGTTGCTGGATTGAATGATATGTTTAATATTTTAAGAGACTTCCAGACTCATTTCCAGAATGGGCCTATTATTTTATATTCCCACCAGCAATGTATGAAGGATCTAAAATCTCTGCATTCTTGCTAGCACTTAGTATTCCAGTGTTTTAAGTTTTAGCCCTTCTAGTAAGTATGTAGTAGTATGACATAGTGTTTTTAATGTCAATTTTCCCAATGGCTAATGCTATTGAACATCTTTTAATGTAGTTATTACCTGTCCTACCTTCATTGGTGAACTGTCCAGTCAAGTCTTTCATCCATTTTCTACTTGGATTACTTGCTTTCCTCCATTTGACTTTAGTTATTTATCTTAGATATGAATTCTTTGTTAGATATATAAATGCATTCTTTTTTCTTCAAGTTCTAATCATTTTGCCAGTTAAGGTGGGTTTCGTTTGATTTTGTTTTTATTTTTGCAGTGCTGGGGATTGAACCCAGAGCCTCACACATGCCAGGCAAGTGTTCAACCACTGGACTACATTCCCTATCCTCCATCGAAGTTCTGATTTACAGTTTGATCTACAAGTTTTTTAAAGGGTGGTGATGTCCCCCAAAACAATGGTGTATTTTAATGAGATAACATTAGGCCGGAAAAGTTACCCAATGCTGATGGAACACATCTTGCTTAGGTGGAGATTTAGCTGAATCTTGAAAACTAGGTAGGGCTTGGGGGAAGAAGTTTGTGGTTGGTTACAGGATCTTTGAAGGCTACTAATTAGGAGCTATAAAATAGAGAAAGTCTCAAAGTGCAAAATAGCAGAGATTTTTCTTAAGACATTGTGAGGCATATCTTAATACCCCATTGAGTGTTGCAATGCCCACTTCATCCGAAGGACAGCACCCTCTCACAGGTGGCCTCTTCTGTGGGCTAAAGGTCCCCACCTATTGCTGCGTGGCAGAAAGATTTCTTAACATGGTCTCGAGTCTTCCTAGAAGGGCCATAAATGACAGCGTGGACAGAGTTGGGCTGATAGCCACGGTGTGTGAAGTTCAGGCTATCAATTAACTTCTGTGCACAGTCCAGTGCCCAGGAACTGGGAGCACACAGGACAAAGCAGGGAGGGAGAAAGCAATGCGCAGTGAGTCCTTCCCGACCGGGGGGAAGTCCGGCAGGAGCCGCGCGGCGATCAGAGGACTCAGAGACGAAGAGCTCCTGGGAAGGGCAACCTGACTTGACTGCCTGGCCAGTATCCCTGCAGCACAGAGCCGGCCCAAACAGAGTGGAACTCGTTAGGAAAGAGCCTGCCGAGGAAGGCTCCTTGGGGAACACACTTTTGTGCAAGTTCCTAAGAATTTGTTTGGGAGGAAAGGACAGGGCATTTTTCACGGTGCAATGGCAAGGAAATTAACACAGTGCAGGAACTACTGTAGCATCTCCACTTCAGCAGGGAAGACTGGCTCAAACAAAAAATGTGTTCAGGAGTTTTGGGGAAGGACCGCGAGGGGGCCAAACATCAAAATGTGGGGGGCAGGTGCTATGTGACGGGAATTAGAGTCCCACAGCAGGTTTAGGCAGTTTGTCAAACTCCCTCCCTAATTGTTCGTTCCAGTGACTGAGAGGTCAAGGAGGGCCTAAGGTCCTGTCTGTGGAGTAAGGCATTGCCCACTTCAGGCTCTTTTAGAAGAAAAAGGTCTAAATATTTTTTTCCCTCTTGGAGGGAAGCCCCACTCCTGCCCCACAATGGACCAGCACCATGGGCAGGGGCAGAAGACACACAATTTTGACTTTTTTTTTTTGGCATAATTTTAAGCAACTTGACTGACTACTCAGGATTTCTTCATCAGCAGGTTGGGAATGATAACATATATCTTACAATACTGTAATAATAGGACGATTTCAGTGCAAGCAACAAAACTCCAAATCAATGCCATTAAGGAAAATAAAGGATCAGATTGGCTTAGAAGTAAAAAGCCGGGGATAGGACTGGCTTCAAGAAAGGCTGGATCCTGATGCTCAGATGATGAAGCGCCCCTTCACCTTCCCTCCACCTTCCCCATGCAGGCTTCTTTTCAGTAAGGCCCCCTCTGCGAGGCGGCTCAGAGCAGCTCCAGGCTGACTTTCCTTCCCCTTTAGCATGCCCATGATAGAGGACATGTTTGCCCAAGCAGTTTAAACTAAAAATCCAGGTTACTTGTCCCAGGTCCAAGGAACTTGAATTTGATTGGCCAGGCCTGTTTTATGTGCCCAGCCCTGAAACCTTCTGGGGGCACAGAAGTCAGTCCTATCTGAGTCGCATGGACTAAGTGTTACTAACAGAAGAAAGAAGAACGGATGCAGAACAAACAAACTGGCAGTTGTCCACTCCCCAGTTGGTGAAGATTGAAGGAGACCAAAGACATAAACTTCCTGGCACTGGATTCTTCTCCTTCCTCGCTCTCCATATTTGATGATCTTCTAAGTCCTTTGGATTCTCCCTTAGCATTGTTGCATGAAATTCCTTCTCCTCTCCCTCATACTGCCTTGCTATGGTCTCTCAAACTCTACCACGTTCATCCATTTTCCAGTATCCTTGTGGCTACGAAGGCCCATGTGGGTGCTTTATGCCAGAGAAAGCCAGCTGCAGGTGGGCAGTAGAGCTCGCTCCCTAGGCTGGAGTGGAGATGGGTGGTAGCCATAGTACTGGGACCCGCAGAGTCCAGCATGGCGCTGGAGACTAGAACGCCTGTAATTTGAGGGCAGCCAGATGGCCGGAGTGCACTGCAGCTTCTCAGCCTCCACATCTAAGCTGCGTCCCCTCCATCCTCCCCAGGAGGAGGAGCAATGGCTTTCTGTGCTTTGGCTACAACGGACAGTGCCTGGCTAACCCTGCCGACCGGGTCTTCGAGGCTATTCATAGTGCAGCCACATGAAGTTTGATTTTGTGAGGCTCACTTTGTAATTTTGAATCATATTTAACTTGTTTTTTAAAAAGTCTTTATCATGGAGCATTTCAAACATCTGCACATGCAGCCAGGATAGCTGATTCCACGGGCCCATCACCCAGTGTCAACAGTGGGTGACTGATGTTCGTCAGTTTCATGGCCAGTCTTGTTTTGTCTCTATTTTCACTACTCTTTTTCTCCCCAGTTATCTCGAAACAAATCCCATGTGCTGTGCCTTTTTATCCATAATTATTTTAGTGTATGTCTCCAAAAGATAAGAACTCTTAAACTACTTGGTCATAATATCATTATATACCTAAACATTTAGCAGTATTTCCAGTAATAGCAAATATCTAGTTTACAAATTTCCCTAATTATCTTATATATTTTTGTTTGCTTTATTTTATTTTTATAGTTCATTTGTTTGAATTAGGATTCAATAAGAGCTATATAATACAAGTAGTTGATATGTCTCTTGAGCCTCCTTTAGACTCTAATAATATCCTTTTAGTATCTGTTTTTGGTTCTGCAATCTATTCGTTGAAGAAACTCAGTTGTTTGTGCTGCAGGGCTTCTCCTGTGCTTTACTATCGGCATCCCTATAATATCCTTTAGCATGTCCCTGTCTCTGTATTTTTGGGAAATTTGTTGCTGGCTCCAAAGTCTAGATCAGGTTCATAGTTGATTTCTCGCAGGATGACCCATCAGTGATGCTGTCTAGGGGCAAAAGCAGCCCGCCCCCGTTCATCTCCGTGTTGTGATGTTAACAGCCATGATGATCACTGCCTCAATCCACTAATTCATTAGGAGGTAGCAAGTTTTTCTGTGAAAAGAATATATTCTTGCCCCAAAATAACTTAAATCATATGACATAACATAAAAGGAAAAGGAAAAGTCAAGGGTTATGCTTTTCTCCTGGCCCAATACACTCTTCACAGGTAACCCCTTTTACGAATTTTTGTGTTTACAGTAATTAAAAAAATAAATACTATTACTTCTGGAAGGTGAGTGAAGTTGTATTGCAGATGTGTGGTAGTATAAACACACAAACTCACCTATGTATGCATAGAACAAATCTATGTGTATGTATGTGTATGTGTTAAACTCATAAAATAAAAAGTATAACTACATAAATATGTTAAATATGGTATTTTACTTATGTGAACTTAATAGAAAACAGTAACAATACAAGACCACCACCTAAGGAAACCTTGAGAAGTACATAATTAATTACCACATGAATGACTATTTTTAGAAAGGATCCTTTTAGTTTAAAGTAACAAAACCCTACTGGCTTAAGCTGGAAAGAGAACTGTGATAGGAAACTACAGGAATGAATAACTCTTGTAGTCTTCAAGTGGGAAGAGTCACTTAGCAAGACAAAAGACTGTCATGTCCAAAATCTAAAAAGCCACCAGGAACACTCACAGCTGCCTTTCCAGGATTCTCTCTGCCCACCTGTCATTTTTCCCTCTGTAGAACAATTCTCTCTGCCTTTCCTTAGGCAAAGGGCACAAAATGCCCCTCTCTCTCCTCCTTCCTCCCCCTCAGGCTCTGAGTCCCGCAGAGACTGATCAGCATCCCTGGGTCCCAGTTCCAAGTTCCCAGGACATATCATCTGATTGGCCCTCTTAGGTCAGGCGTCCATCTATCCCTGTCCAATCAGGAATGGATGATGGACTAGGCTGGCAAGTGGCAGCAGCTTCCATTTCCCTCTTGCCATATATACCAAGAATTTGTCTCAGATAAGAAAGGAGGGTTCTGAGATGGGCAAATATCCCCCAAAAAGGTATTCAGTCTTCTTAATTCCAAACAGAACCTTCTGTAGCTTATGTGGAAAAGAAATTTATTACAAAATATTGTAGTTCCTACAAGTCTCTAGAGTCAAGCTTGAAGGCAACTCATCAGCGGTACCTCTTGGTGTCCCCTGCCAGTTTAGTGGTCATGGCACCGAACACCAGGAACCAGAAGTTCTGCCATGGTGCCGTCCCAAAACCAGTTCTTCTGTGGCCACACAATTCACCTTGCTGGCATGGTTGTGTCCCCCAAATCTCTTTACAGGGGTGCATCAGATTGACGACATCTTGTGTTCATGCCTGGGGCATGGATGCAAGTGGGCTGGGGAAGGGAATTCTTCCTATTACTACCTTGAAGAATTGGAGTTCCTAACGAAGGAAATTCTCTGAACATGGGGGAGTTGTTCACAAGATTGAGGAGAGCCATAAATGTGACCAGCATGCACTAGACATGTCAAAGTCAGTGGTAAGACTGAAAATTAGGGGAGAGTGTTGGGGGGAGATTGTATATTTGTACATATGTACAACTTTAATGTGTACAAAATTACAGTTGGAAGAATAAGTTCTAGAGTTCTGTTTAATAGACGTCTGTTTAAGAACAGTAGCATCCTACTTAATAGGGAGTTACACTTAACAATATTTTATATGTATTTCTAAACAGCTAGCAGAGAGGATTTTGAATGTTCCTAACAATAATTAATAAAAATTTGAGGTGATGGACAAGCTAATTACCTAATTTGATCACCACACATTATCATCATATGTTAAAATATCACACTACCCTATAAATATGTATAACTGTTATGTATCAGTTTAAAAAACAGACTGAGAGTCAGGCATTAGAATTTCTAAAAGGTTCTCCCCTGAGGTATGCAGTGTCAGCGGAGGGGAAACACCTGGCCCAGACATCACATTTGTGAAGGGCTTTTCAGCTTTTGACATTATCTCTAAATGAAGTTACACAGAAAGGTTGCGGAGAGACAGTGAAGGGACAGAGTGAACTTCATTCTCCACCTTTAAACTTGTGCACTGTGAATGGACCACACTGCCTCGGATGTGCCATAAATTAATACATGTTGTAGACTCTATAATTATCCTAGAACTGGCACTACTTGAGTATGTTACATTGTAATCTTGTGTGCTATTTAATGTAATATACGTAAGTCATTTAATATCACAAGTTTTGTAATTTTGACCTAGAGTTTCTTTAGGGATTCCCACAAAGGAGAAATAGCTAGGATCATGCTTGAGAGGTTCAGTGCTTGAAGAAGAGCCCTTGAGGGCTACTAGTGGGGACTGCAAATTGGTTTCTGAAGGACTGGTAGGGTTTATTTTGATCTGTGGTGTGGGATGGGGAATGTCATCATTCGTAAGTGTCCCTCTCAGAGCAAATCAATTGCTTCTTTTAAACAAAGTGATAGCCATCGCTATTCCTATCTCCAATCCCGTGAGAGAAAAGCTCATTCCTGCGACGTCAGTGACTAGCAGGTCCTCTCCACCTCTGTATGCTGCCTTATCCTGCAGGTCTCCCGAGCTCAGTGGCGGGGCTGGGAAGGTCGAGAAGCCCCTTGTAATGCAAGGTTATGGAAGACCGAGATGTGTAGGTGAGGGCGGGAGGTGTGGGGGATTGCTCCTGTCAGTGTTGGCATGGACAAGGGACATTCAGGAGAGTTGAGCAGAGTTTAATTGCAGCGCAGTGTTGGGCTGTTTAATTTGCACCTGTTAAAAACAGTAGTGTCCTAGTTAATTGAGAGAGAGATTATAAATTAGGACTTCTGGAGAGGTCCTTGGGGTTTACCTTGTCAGAATTTTCTTGTAGGAAAGTTTGGAAGCTGCCCAGAGAATGACATGCAGGGGCTCTGCGGGTTAGGGCAGAGGTCTATCCTCTTACCATCCCTGGGATTGCTCACTAAGTCTGAGCATCAGAAGCTTCAAGGTCTCAGTCAGCATTGGGCATGTGTTGGGGGGCAGAGAACTCGCACTTGGGTTATACCCCCAAGACACGAGAGAGGCGCTGCCCTAGCCCCTCCCTCTGGGATGAGGTGGAGCTAGGGGCTTTCTGCCCTCCTGAGCCACCTTTCCTGACCTCTGTGCTTTCAAGCCTCACCCCGAGAGGCAGCTCCTCCTTCTTTTCTCACACTTTGTGGGCAAAATGTCATCACTGTGACAGCACCCCTGAGATGCTCTTGGATCCTTTTTCTTTGTTTAATCCACATATAAACTGGCTTGATGTATGCAAAGTGCTGTTCAAATCTTTTTACAAACAGTATCTCTATCTATCATCTATCTATCTATGTATGTATCTATCTATCATCTATTTATCATCTGCTCTAAGTTGCTTACATGTTATTAGAGTCATTTAATTCTCAGGAAAGCCTACGAGGAATTGTTAGCCTGGACTGACAGATGACTAAAGTGAGGCAAGAGAGGCTGCCTGACTTCTTTAACCTCACAGAATTAGGACGTAGCCGAGCTGGGTTCGGAATCCAGACCGTGGGGCTCCAGAGCTTTGCTGCTCAGTCACTCCCCTCCGCCTGTCCTCAGCAGGTCTGCTGCCGCCCTGGAGGCAGCCTCCGCGCCCCTGCCTGATGGCTGCACACCGGCAGTCCTCTTCTCTGAAGGTCTGAAGTTACATGTTGTAACTGTATTATGGTCTCACTTAGAGCACACTTTGAAATATGTAACTCCCAGTTCGAAAAATGTCCAAATTCCAAACTTCCCTTCTAGATAGTAGTCCCAGGGAGCTGTGAGAGGTGGTG
Source organism: Hystrix cristata (assembly GCA_004026905.1). Lineage (NCBI taxonomy): Eukaryota > Metazoa > Chordata > Mammalia > Rodentia > Hystricidae > Hystrix > Hystrix cristata. The sequence continues at coordinate 103,970 of PVJO010003936.1, read as the reverse complement.
ACTCCATTTCCGTAGTCCTGCAGCACCAGGTGAGCGCCACCCTTCATCAGGCCTTGTGGGCAGCGCACCATCATTGTTATGCTTTGGAAATTCAGCGGGCGAGTCCAGTCTGAGTGCCCACTTATGTTACCAGGTACTATTAGATTCAAAAATCCTTTTTGCATCCTGTGACAATAACATCCAAGCGCTGGTGAAGTGGCGGGGCTTGCAGCAGCGCTCTAAAAATGGAGCTAACATCAATGGCTTTGTACTGAAGGAGAAAGGTGCTAAAGTGCCACAAAGAAGGCTGAACAGCTGCCATATGCACGCTGCTGCTCATTTAGAAGCAAGCCCTTTACAAAATAGCATTAAAGCAGCATTAAAGCCAAAGCCTGTTGCTGTAGTTATAGGTTTGTACACAGTAAGAAACATTCCTCCCATTTTACATGTATTTCTTTGGGAAGATGAAGTAAACTTTGAATTAAATGTGACTGCCCGGTGCTAAGCTCCTGATCTTTCTCTCTCTCTCTTTCTCCCCTATTGAGAGAATGGCTGCCAGATTAATTCTGCTCAAATGCTGATCAAGTGACTCCCCCGCTCAAAACCTCCTGGGGCTCCCTACTCCCCATTAAAATTGGTCCCAGTATTCAACCTGTGCAGTTGGAATAAGGTTGAGCCTCCCCACAGGATTTGTGACGTCTGAGGGTGGGGCATAAGGCTACGGTACATGGATACTCATGCCATCAGGGCCATACCTTGAAGTCTGTCATCAGGACTTAACTGTGGGATGATGCATTTATGTATTGGGAGTGAAGGTCTGACAGGGAAATTGAGTCACCACATCTCACTATTCCCTGGGTCTACCACCTGGAATGGAAATTTGGGATTTTGACACTTTTGAACTGGGGGTTATAACATTTCAAAATGTGCTCTAAGCACAGTGGTACCTTGGTTCATGAACTTAATTTGTTTTACAATTTGGGGGAAAATGACCACATTCATGTTTGTGTGGGGAAGATGGCTGCTGTCACCCGATGCAGAGTTCACAAACAGAAGCAAACTTTTCCCAAACACTTCTGTTTGTGAACCAAAGTGTCTAATACTGTTAAACAATTGTATAACACTTCGAATTATATAGTACCTTGGTTCCCCATTTGGCAAAATTCTGCTTCTGTTCACGAACTCCACATTGGGTGACAAACACGATCGCGGCCATCTTCCCCTGAATAGTGGAAAGAATTAAATTCGAGAACCGAGGGGCCACTGTAATACATAACATATTCATACCATATAACTTTAGCCTTTCACAATGAGGACTCCCACATGCAGCAGCTCAGGCAGGAGGTGCAGAAGCTCCACCCGGGCGCAGGATCAAACTTGAAATGGAACGAGTGGCAGTAGGTCAGTATCTGGCACACAGTAGACTTTATTACCTATTTGTTAATGAACAAACAGTCTTTATAAAGATTGTTGCCTGTGAGATCAAAGGTGCAAAAGTGAGGGGGTGCCAGGAACTTAGGCAACACTAAGTTTTCATTCCTGGGTATGGTGAGGCAAATGACTTCTTTGATAGAAAAGAAGAAGTTGGCTAGGACAGGGTTTCTCCATCTTGTCACTATTGACACCTTGGGCTGGATAATCCTTTGCTGTGGGGGACAGTCATTATCCCTGTAAGAATTTCAAGAGCACCCCTGGCTTCTAACCAGCAGTTGCCAGTGACACTCCCCCTGCCCAGCCCTGGAGTGGGGTTGGGGGCTGAATGACCTCTGAGAACCACTGGTCTAGGGCAATCATTCTCAACTTGCCACACGGTAGAATCTCCTGTGAATCAAAAAAAACCATGATGCCTCTTATTTCAAGACATCCAACTATAACTGATTCTGGGGTAACTGGTTCTGGGGAGTGACCCAGTACAGAGAATTCTGAAGCTCTACAGGTGGTTCCAACTTGTAGCAAGGTTGAGAATCAACAGTCTGGTGCTTGGCAGTCTAGAGGTTCCATACACCTTCCAGGCTTCCCAACCCACATGTCTAAATTGCTTTCTTATTACTGGGACAAAATGCCCATACCCACAATTTAAGGAGAAGGGGCTTATTTTGGCTCACAGTTTTTAGAGGATTCAGTCAATGGTTGGCTGGCTCCGAGGCAGGAAGGACGTGGCTTAAGGGTCTGGCAGAGGAAAGTTGCTCTCATCATGGCGACCAGGAAGTGGATGAGAAGGGAGGAGAGATAAACACTTCCAGGTCACAGCCCCATTGACCCACCTCTTCTGACCAGGCCCCACTTCCTGTGAAAGCACTGGTGGGTAAATCCACTGCTGAGCAGAGTACCCTCATGAGCCAACCACTTTCTGAAAGCCCCACCACTGAACATGAGGCTTTTCTAGATCTAAACCATAAAACCACCTGTCCAGGAGGTGAGGCAAGTTGTGGCTCTCTGGCTGGAGAAGCAAGCTCCAGGGGGATTCGATATTACCCTGTGAGTGGTGAAGTTGGGATGTGAACTCTGCTCATATGACTCCTAACCCAGTACTACTTCCAAACGTTAGAGCACAGTGGGCAGATTGTCAGGTTGACCAAGGGTCTCCCTCGTGAATCTTCCCTTTTTCGATTGTTTTCAGTTTCCCTGTGTTTCTTTATTCAAAGCCATGGCTAGCAATCATTTACACTTTAGTGTGAACATAAAGCTGCTCTCCCTGTTCTAACTAGAACAACGAACAGAAAAGTTCTACACTGGCCTATAGGTGGGGTAGGAATGGTCTTGGGATGAGGTAATGTGTTTGCGACACATCTGAAATCAAATCCAATAGGTAATTGCCTTCGGATAAGGTTTGCCTCATTCTAGCTTTGGGCTGAAAATCCTGTCTGACCTCATTTCATTCACAAATGATGGTGGAGCATCTCCTTGTGCATGGGGTAGTGATGAAGCCATTCTCTGTTGGCCGAAGCTCCTTACCTCGGCTGCCAGTTCTCAGGGCACAGGTGTCTTCACCTGATTCTGTGGCACTCACTGTGTTTTGGCTCTGGCTGGACTTGTAATGTGCAGGGTACGTAATACGTAGATGACTGAACATCAGGGCGCAGGCACCCCGGGGCCTTGCCTGTGCCCCTGGGGACAGACACGCCAGGTGCAACCTCAGGACTACATCTGCAGATGGGCGGCATCAGGGAGAGCTGGCTTTAGGAGTCCTGGAGAAAAAAGTGGAGCATGAAATTTCTGTGAAACCGATGTCTTGAACAAAGATTATTTTTATTGGGATGGCTTCATTTTAAGAAAAGGGAAAAGAGTCAGAGGCAAAGAGACAGACTCTGCTAATCGATGTTTGGATGTGGCTAGACACTGCTGCACCGTGCTGTGCAGAGGGATCCCGCCTGGGTCTGTGCTGCTCGTTCCTTCAGAGCAAGGTCTTCTGCCTGGGCCTCAGTGCACCTTCTTGAATACTTGCTTGCAGACCACACCCTGCACTCTCATCTCCTGAAACAAAAGCAGATGCTGACCAGAGCAATGTCACACTTGGGGCTCAGAGCATATTAAGGCAAGAACATCTTAAGGCCTGGAAGGAATTGAGCCCAGCTCATGGCCCGGTGCAATAGGTCAATAGGTTAATACATATGATACAACAGGTTGCTGAGAAAGGGCTGCAAAGTAGCCCAAAGTGCATACTGGAAGCACCTGGGAGTTCGACAATGCCTGGACCCCACACTGGACCAGTTATATCAGTATTCCAGGGCATGGAGCTGTGCACTTACTACCATCAAAGCCTCCCAGGAATGCAGCCCAGATAGCCTGTGCCCAGCCCTTGGGACCAGCTCCTACTCAGTCAGCCCCTGCTGACTGTGGTCAGGAGACAAGGCCAGCTGTATTGCTATGTCTTCTGAGTGTTTTGTTTTTTTTTTTAAAGGAAGCTGGAAATCTGAGTATTTGTGTGACACTTCCTAATTCTTAAATTGTTGGTTGAAAAACTTTAAAGTCTTTTGAGGGTTAAATAAACAGGCCCTAGTTTGCAACTTCTGGCATAGACGGAGCCACAGAACTACAGAGCTGAGAGGATAATGGAAGTTTCTTCGTCTAACCTGTTTTTTCTGCAGTCGGGGAAACAAAGGCCTGGGAGGAGACCAGCTCAAGGCTGGGTCTTGCAGCTGAAGCCCCTGCATTAGGCTGGCCATCTCAGGAAATAACATCCTTGCATCTCTCTTCAGAGATCTTTGCAGAACTTCTGTGAGTTGCGATGTCATTACGCAGAGGAGATGGAGGAAGGAACGGGACCTTCCCAAGGGCACCCCGTGAGTGGCCTGGGATTAGAAGCCAGATTGCCTGGACCAGGCTCCTTGCACAGTTGGAGGTAGTTGGAGAGTTCCCGGGGGAAGAGGAATGATAGAGAGGTCTCTTTGGGGGACATGTGCTATGTTAGCTTGCCAGAGGCTAAGGGCTCTGCTCTGGATCTGTGTATGCTTTTCCCGGACGGCAGACAGAATGGAAGTGGCTTTGACCTGCGTTCCCAGGGTGAGTGGGGGAGGCGGGCTTTTCCTCCCCCAACCCCAGGCTGAGATTGTGTTTTAGCGACAAAATTGTGTTTATGGAACTCTCCTCAGCACTAGCCTGCCACAATTCGGCATAATGCACATATGTAGCATTTGGGAGCAAAAGTTGGTTCTCTTACTTTCTAAATATGCACTGTGGACATGTGATCTAGCCTGTCAGGCTCCATGTCTTCCTGAGCAAAACAGGAATTAACTCCTATTTTAAGGCACTAGACAGAGAATCCAAAAGGACTTAGCTCATTGCTGATGCTTAGTCAGGGCACCTGCTCACTGGTTCCCTCTGACTGGTCAGTGGGTTTGCCTAGCCCAGTGGTGGCGCGCCTACAGCACACATGCTGCAGCAGGCTGTTTGTTATCATTGAAAGCTCTAAAAGGTTTGCCATCACTGGCCTAGGCCTTGAAAGCACATTTCATGGTTCTAAAAGTCACTTACACATCTCCAGGCCCTTGAAAGAGATGCTTCAGAGCAGAACCAAGGCCCAGACATCATGTCTTTTCCCAAGTTCCTCCAGGTCTCCACAGTGACAGGGGTCTCTGGGGGCAGTCTGGCCCCACCCAGGAACCTACCAGGTGCAGCTCGTCACCCTCGATCCACTGGGTCCAGCCGCGCCCCTCCTTCTCGCCCTTCTGCACACACTGGAGCTTGTCCCCATCCCAGCTCACCGTGGTCTGCCAAGCAACAAACACAGGCACTGGTCCTGAGAAAACAGCCTCTGAGGGCTGGGGGAGGGAGCCCCCAACTTTGATATTCCACTCATGTAAATTTTATTATACAAAATTTGCAGCTCAATACTCCCTGCTCACCATATGCTTTTTACAAAAGCGTGCAAATCAGTTTTGAAAATGTATGAAAACCTTCCTAAATCTCATGTGGAAGGGTAATTAGTTAGGAGGGAACACATTACTGGGTGGGGCTGTTGCTGCAGAGGTTGGGAATGGGGCTGGGGGCAGATGGGCTTCTGAGCACTGAGCAGAGACCAGGTATGACTAGTGTCGGTGGTGAAGGCTGCTTCCTGCATCGTGTTGGTGAGGAGCAGACATCTCAAGAACTCTGCCTGTCCCCAGACATTTCATTCTTTCAATCTTTGCTGGGTCTTGGAGCATCAAAAGATCTCACCCTTGCCCTCAAAGAGCTCTTCATCTCCCAGGGAACCAGCCGTCTGTACAAACACCAGTCAGTGGCCACCTGTCTGCTCTACCAGGCCCCGTCTGTGCCTGACTAGGTCCTCATGGCTGCCTAGCTGGGGTGTGGATTACAGACAAGGTTAAGGGACTTTGGTACTCAGAACACAGGTCAGTGATGTTCTGAAGTCTCCCTAACCATTGTGCCACTCTGTGCTACCCCGTGCTCCTCCAAAGGTCCTGTAGCATCAGTTTCTGGGCAGACCCTGCTCTGAAGGAGAGGTAGGGAGGCCCCGGAGGAGGGGCTCTTGGAGGGGAATCAGGAGACGAAGGCAGTGGTGTGTGTACATACAGGCGCTCACAGGCGGGCACCAGGGAACCATGGGGAAATGAGGTGTGAAGCCCTACTGTCCTGCCTGGGCTTGTAGCACACAGAGGAGCCCTACCTGACACCCCTCACATCCCACACCCACCGCTGAGCCCTCCCACCTTCCCTGAGCACCTGGGTCCTGCCAGGTGCTGAGCCTGCTGAAGGGAAGACAGACAGGAGTCCTTGGGAGATGTCTTAATCTCCTTTGAGCAGCACCCGCGACCCCACCCCTGAAATATGGAGCTCACAACAGTGTGGGAATTCAGTGGGGAGACAGCCCTACCTCCCAGGATGGCCACGAGTGCTGGTCTCGCCGGGACCCACGTCTCAGAGCTGGGTGCACAGGAGGTGCAGTGGGCATATCTCATGTTGAACAGCCTTTCCTATAGATGACTCCTCATCACGAGTTCTGCCTCCCCACTGTGGCGGGGAGAACTGTTTGCCTTTGCTCACTGTGTGGCTCTGAGCAAGTCTATCCCTTTTCTGGTCCCCCCTGTGCCCATGTGCCATGAGGCCAGTAACTCAGAGGACTTGGCTTTAGATAGCTAAGGTTCTAAGATTGCTGTGTTAATTGCCATGCTCAGCTAAGATCGACAGTCAGGAGAAGCTTGATAAGAACTTGAGAGAGAAGGAGGAATCTAGGGCGGGAGTGTGGAGTGAGCAGGACCTCTCCCTGCTGAAGAACCACCTCTCCTTTTCTCAAGGCCCACCCCACTCCCCATCAGCTTCGCTTCTGGGCTTGTTGGTCACTGCTGCCCTCTGCTGTTGGGATAAAGTTTGTGCAGATAAAGGTGCAAGAGAGGCAGGTGGAGCCTCGCATGCACAGGAGCAAGTCTGACCAGTGAACCTGGAACCTGTTCGCAGAGGGAAACTGGATGTACAGGACTTATGGGTTGGCTCTTCCCGCTAGTCTGGAGACTTGGGCTCATGTCCAGCCCCACGCCACAGAAGGTCCCACCTCCATCAGAAAACAATATGGTCAATGTCTGATGAGACCATCATGGGTGAAGACTACTAATGATCTTATACCACGAATATGGCAGGGAGCCTGATCACTGGATGTGTCACGTGTGCCGGCCCCGTGATGGGACGTGGAGAGAGATCAGTCCTCGACTTCAAGGAGCTCCTAAGAACACCTGGTGTCCTCAGCAACCAATTTTCTCTTTGTGTTTATCTAGAAATCTATTGGGCACGTGAGGGGCTCATGACTCTGCCAGAGCACAAGAGAGAACTGCTTGTTCTTGGCTCTGATAGACACATTTTGGCCTCTTTCAGAAATGTTAGTCCAAGATCATACACATACTCTCCATACTGGAATATAGAGAAAATGGCCAAAGAAGAAAATAGTAATAAAATGAGGGGACATGCAATCTTGCTTCTTCTGAGACAATTGTGCTAACATTTTGGTGTATTTCTGTCCAGCCTTTTCTATCAATACATATATATGTTTCTGTTTTTACAAATTAGGATTGCATTGTTTGTGGTTTTTATATCCTCATCTCTTCATTTATTTGAAGCAATTTTCTATTTCAATGAATATTCTCCATAAGAATTACCTTGTTACATATATTCAGGAAGTGGCCACATAATTTGCAAAGTGTGATGTAAAATGAAAGTGAGGGATTCTCATTTAAAAACAAAGAAGATTTTCGAGACAGAGACAGCAGAGCAGTTAGGCAGCTGAGGAGCCCTCCTGAAGGACTGTGTTGGTCACACACCCATGAAACTGGCCTGCTGGTGTTTTATTGGATGTGCACACCATTATTTAGCTGACTACTTATTCTGGAACATTCATGTAATTTGTAATTCTGTGCTGCCATAAATAAGGCTCCCTTGAAGACATAGTTTTGAACACACTGTTTCCTTAGAACGTATGTCGAGGGAAGGAATTGTTGCATCAAAGAACGTGCGTACTTTTAAAGCTTTTGATATGTATTTTGGTCACCAGCAGGCTCACACCTGTTTATGTGCTAACATCAGTGTCGAAGCAGACTGTGAGGGAACGTCACTGATGCTAAAGCAGGCCTTTATTCCCGGCTACTGTGTCACCCTTTCCAGATCGCTGGGCATGTTTTAACAGGGGCCGTCTGGATATAAACAGCTTTAGCCCCGCAGTCCCCCAAAAAGAAAGACAGTGGTCATACTGGGCAGGGGGCTCAGGAAGCAGAAGCCCATTGGGGTGCAAGGAAACCCTTCTGGGAGCCCTACAAACTGGATCTCCGCATAAAAAGGCTCTCTTTTGCCCAGTATCATTCAGTTTCCAAGGAAGCCCTTCCCCAGCCCCAAGCCCCTCTTGACTCTGATTTGGGAGAGTCGGACAGGCAGAGACAATTACACTTGCCCGCACTGGATGTGGAGGGTGGCTGAACTCGGTGAGATCGTGTGACTTCATCGAGAGTCACCCAGCAGAGGGGCTATGATTCAGATTCCGTGAAGACTTGAAAAGAAGCCCAACAAAAGGTTTGAGATAAAAAGAAAATGCAAAAGTGACAGTGCCAAGGGAAATGCAAAGGGCGACTCCGCAACAGATAGTGGGGTCAACAGAAAGATGAACTGTGCGAACAGAGAAATGAACAGGAGCAAGAGCTGGACACATTAAAGAGCCAATCAGATTTGTGGAAAGAAGACTTGGCTGCTTTTCTTGAAGAACGGGAGGCTGCTGAAGCCAAAGAAAAACAAGACGAGCAAGCAGGACTTCCTGGAAAAGGAGGTAAAGCAAAAAGGAAGAAAACACAGATAGCTGAAGTTTTGCCTTCTTGACAGGGGAAGAGTCATTCCTGAAGTGGCCGCAGAGATGAAAGCAGAGGCAGAAAGGAAAATTAAGAGTGAAAACATTGAGGGAACCTCTGGGGAGGACGGTGCGAAACTGGAAGGCCTGAAACAAAGATTAGAGAAGAAGCTGCAAAGAGAACCAGCTACCAAGGGAAAGAAACCAACTACACTGCCATTTAAACCTATCAAAAAAGTAAAGAAGAGAAACCCCTGGCCTGGTTCTGAATCAGATATGGGAAGTTATTTTGATGTCCCTCCACGAGAAATAGAGCCATGGAGAGTTGCAGAAAAAACCAAATTCATAATGGATTTGGATTCAGATGAGGATTTCTCAGATTTTGATGAAAAAACTGAAGATGAACATTTTGTCCCATCAGATGCTAGTCCACCTAAGGCCAAAACTCTCCCCAAACATACTTTTTTTTTTTAGGTTTTTTTTGAGACAGGGTCTTGCTAGGTAGTTGAGGTTGGCCTCAAACTTGTAGTCATCCTCCTGTCTCAGCCTCCTGAGTGCTGGGATTACAGGTGTGCAACACCACACCCAGCTCCCAAAACATACTAAAAAAGAACCAAAGCCATAGAAAAGTACCATCCCGGTAAGAGGCTGATGATGCTAAGGACAATGGACCACCTTCTTCAAGCCCTTCTGCTGATTCCCAGCAAAAACCAAAGTTACAAAGCATGAAAAAAACATGACAGTGAAGAAGATGCCAGCAAAAGGTCAGTCTTCTACCTCCACTACTAGCACCAAAAAATGGGCAGCACCAAAAAGAACCAAAAAAAGATCGAGCCTGAATTCTGATGTCTCTCAAAGGCCTGATCCCACCAAAACCAAGAATCGACACACAAGGAGACCGCCCACTTCTGAAGATTCTGATTCTAATCTTGAGAAAATAATTTCTAAAGGAGCCACAAGCAGGAAATCCAAGGGGAGGGCGATGATTTCCACCTGGACCTAGACTCATCTGCAGCTCCTCGGGGAAAATCCGGCCAGACAGAAAAACCCCGCAGAGTCAGATGCAGGTGATCTGTTTTAAACTGTAGTGATTATCTTATGGAATGGTCTGACTGAGCCCAAGACTGGCTTTAAAGTTACCTGAAAGGTCTTAGTTCCCTTCCTCTGCGTACAGTTTGGAAAGATAGTTTTATAACAGGAGCGTCAGAAGTAAGCGAGTGGAGCCCAGGTGACCTTCAGCTTTGCATACAGGGTACTGGCTCATCTCCTGGGCATTATCTTCCCCGTTTTGTCTTTGTTTTGTGTATACTTTCTTTGATCTTTAAAATGTGATGTTAACTCTTCCGGACTTGAGCAAGTTATGTGGTCACTTCAGCATAAAAGTTGATTAACTACTCTAAGCTAAAACCAGAGCAATTTGATTTAAAAGTGTCACGCTGCCTCCTTTCGTATTTGCACTAAATAGGAGATAGAGCATGATTAGTTTGGTTTTATCTTAATTTCACAGCTAACAGTCCATCAGCTAGAACTTGATAGTTCTAGTACATATACAGTCTGCTCAGCCTTTTATGTGCTGAATTTTTGTTTAAGCAATGAAAAATTGCTCGTAGCCTTTTAAATTCATCAGAGGCTAAAGAAAACCACTTTGGCTATATCCACGTGACCTTAACACAATCGGCAGGATGGAGGAAATCACACTAGTTGTTTGACTATCTCCACCCTTGTCCCGTGCCTGCTGCTGCCCGAGTCGGAGTCTCCCAAGAGCGGATTTCTGGGGAGCAGCGGGCTGCAGAGGAGTGGGGGCAGCGCCTTCTCAGACTGGGCTGTTAACGCCACACTCAGCAGCGGCTGTTCAGTCCGTTTGGGGGAGTCTCCAGAATTTCCACCTGTACACCATTCTTTCAAGACCTTTCTGCACTTCCTGCGTTATGTGTTACTTGAGTGACGTTTCTGTAAATATTTACTACGTCTTTCTAGTTAGCTTAATTTCAGAAATTTTATACTTTAATAAAATGTTGTAAACATTGAAAAAAAGTCACCCAGCAAATGAGGGGAATAGTTTGGGCTGGAAGATGAGCCTTGTATGACTCGATGCTCTCTCACTTCCTGCGGGGCAGGGCACCTGGCAGGCACCCAGCAGAGACCTGCCAGTCCCGGGGGGTTGCAGAAAACATGTGAGCATGGTGCCAAGGCTCTGAGCGGCCTCCTGCTGGGACACCCTTTAGTTCAGTCCAATCGCTGCTGGGTGTGGCTGCTGGGAGTCAGAAAGGGGTCATAAAGAGACCATCATGGAGAAGTGGCAGATGGCCACCGTCCAGTGTGGAAGATGTATGATCAGGGGAAGCACAGGGGCTGGATGCCCTGGAGGGCTCCTGTTCTCACACATGTTTTAAGAAGTGGATGGGGCATTCCAGGCAGAGTGGGTGAGGACTCACGGGGGTGGGGGCAGTGAAGGAGAAGCGACAAGCAAGGCCGCACAAGCCGAACTGGGAGCTGGGGGGTGGGGTGGGGGAGCTGCATCATGTGCAGTGTCGAGGGGGCCACAATGCCAGACTGGAAAACATGTTCTCCAGGCCTCTCTTTGCCCCGTGGGTTGATCTTCTGGATGGAGCTACCAGGGAGGGCTCTCGTTGGGCGGGCCAGGGAATCCGTCTGGGGCATCCTCTGGTCAAAGAGGCCTGGAGGCTCAGTTGCCACCGACACCACACTCCTGGTTCCTCCCTCGCTGCTACTGCCCTGTTCCTGCCCACACCACCTGCATGACGTCGATCCAGCGTTTGCAGTAAAGAACATGTTCTTTGGTATCAGACAGAGCCGGGTCTATTGTTCATGGCCGCACGAAATGACTCTGGGCAACCAGATTAACCTCTCCGTGCATCGTGTCCTCAACTGCAAAGAGGGCTAAGCGATGCCTGCTGTGGTACACTGTTCCATTGGTGGCCACATACCAATCACATCTCGTTCGTGCCCTTGGCTCGGCTTGGCCACGGGACAGCAGCAAGCCCAATGCAAGCAGCACCTTCATGAGCATTTGTTCCCTGAAGCCCAGCTGCCATGCTCGAAGCAGTCCAAGCTCTTCTGCTGCCGAGCAGGCCACAGAGGATGAGGGACAGAGGCTGCCTGGGGGAGATTGAAGGCACCTGCCGTGCACTCAGCTGGACACGGCCATATGGAGCTGAAGAACTGCCTGATGAACGCGCATCGGGAAGATATAGGGTGGGTGTCTGACGCTAGTAAGTTTGGGAGTGCTTTTTTTACATGGCATTAATTAAACACCTACTTTACCAGGTTGTCCTGAGATTAGAGAAAAGATATATAAATGCGCACGGCTGGCATACAGGAAGTATCAGCTATTAATCATGACACCCAGAGCTTAGGCAATGATGGGGTTTGCTTGTTGAAGATGAACGATAACTAAAATATTTTTTTAAGAGTTGGGGCGAGGTGTGGTGGCACGTGCCTGTAATCCCAGCACTTGGGAGGCTGAAGCAGGAGGATTGCTGTGAGTTTGAGGCCACTGTGGGCAACGCAGTGACTTCAAGGCCAGCCTGAATGACATAGTGAGACCCTGTCTCAATGCCCTCCTCCCCCCACCAAAGAAAGAGTTGAGGATTGGCAAAGCAGTCAGAGATGGACTAAAACTTTTCCATCGCTGTTTATCATGGCTAAAATTTTTTAGAGTTCTTCCTACTTCCAGGAGATCTGGATCTAAGAGGAGACTTTGAGCTGCTAGCTGAGCCCTTCCCTGGGGATTCTGTGATTTAACCGCTCTTTGTTTAAGCACGCCCCTTCCACCGAGCCTCCCCACTGATAGCTGTGATGTCCCAGCAAGACGGCTCAGTTCTCTTTGTTACCCTCTGTTCCCTTTTAGTGGGGCTGGATTTTTCTTTTTAAGCTTGTGGGAATAAATCAGCTTTGTGGGAATAAACCAACAGGTCAGATTTTGCTTAACTGGAGGGTGTAGGTAGGAGGGTAATCACTCAAAAACAAATGAAGCAGTAAAGGAAATAAGAAACGTTGGGAGGACGGGTAACAAAGGTAACCCATTTTCTTGTGACACAAATGTAAGTTCTTAAAACAATCTTCTCCATGACCCAAGAACTTATTCCCTGACCCTCCTCTGAATTCAGAAGCCAGCTACCTCTGCCAGCCCAGGAGCGGGTCCAGCATTCGGCCTTACTGGAATGCCTGATCTGAAAGGGTCTTTGAGAGGTCATTGCATCCAGTTTCCTAGATTGATCCAATTAATTGGGGTCTGCTGGGGGCATGTGCTGCAGGAGGGTACTCCTAATGCTTTTCAGTCACAGAGGCAGACAGCTATGGGGGTGGGGCGGACATGAACTGCTACTGTCCCAACCCCCACCTCGGGCTCTGAGAACTCCGGCATTCTGAGCCCTCAAGATGAAGCCCAGACAAATCCAAGACAAGGAGGGCATGGCTACCTCCAGCTCAGCTCTGCTGCAGAAATCCTGACCTCACAGACTACTGAAAAGTGCCAGTCCAGGGCAGCTGCCTCTAAGCAAGGCTGGCCTAACTTTTCTATTAAAAACCAATAAGCCCCATCACTTTGGCTGCATCAGCAGCTGTCCGAGAGACATGTGTCAACAGATGAATGAAGACAGCTGTGTGCCACTGTGACAAGGGGCTGTCGTTTCGAGAGCCATTACCCAGCTCCCCTGACCAGCTGGCACCGCTACATATAGGCCAGTGACAAAGAAAGGCCGGCTCCCTCGGGCAGCTGAGTGCTTGTGTCCTGGCGCTGTCTCGAGGTTCGCCTGCCCTTCCAGTGACTAGTACGAGTAGTGACAGACAATTTCCACTAAATGGAACCATCTCTTGGCAGTGACCTGGTGTGACCTGCAAATGGTGGGATTCAACTGAAATGTGTGACATTTATTAAAGCTCTCACGCACTCCCAGACTCTCCAAAGAGCAGCAGGTGACTGATCACTCTTACCTGTCCACACCTGTCCACCCGGCCCTGGCAGGCGCTCTGCTCACAGAACCACCTCTGGAGGGTGGGGCTGGATCTGTTCTCTGGCTCTAGAGCCAGGTTACAAGAAAGCTGCCTGGAAAGGCCAGAGCCAGGACTGACTCAGCTCTGATTCCCAAGCTCGCGCTCTCCAGATATGGGGGTAAAGTTTACAAAGACCGCAATGAGCAGACACTCTGTACACACATCCTGTGACTTGCTAAAAGACGCAAATTGGTCCTGCCTCTAGTTTGATTTTCACATGTACTTCTCCCTTTGACTGTATGTATGCTCCTGGGACAATTACGATATTAGCACAGCCTTTGATGCTTGTGCTGAGGAAGTGACTGGGTGGGAAAGGATGGGAGGGCAACAGGGAAGGGCCAAGTGCCAGGTCTGCACTGGGTGCTTTCCGCATAGTCTTCAGGCTTTAGGGCTGATATAAATGAGGCTTTTGGATTCTAGGGGTTAGGGACTGAGTCATAACCTGAACCCAGCTCTCTCTGGCTAAGTCCACAGCTTTCTGTGAGGCGGGCTGGGTGAGTGGTGGGTGGTGGCTTCTCTTCTTCTGATCCACTGTGGGGGTGGGGAGGGTTGCAATTACCTAAAATCAGCACATTTGGGGGAAAAGCTAACTCTCTGTAAAAACAGGTTAAAACTAAATTAATAAAGCCTTAAAATGTAAATGAGTAATTAGAGACTTAAAAGCTGTTAAAAGCAACTACTGTGAACCAGTATAGCCCCAAGGCCTTTGTGGCCATGGAGGAATGCAACTTTACCATGAAGAAGTTAACAGTAAATAACGACACAATTCTTAGGACAAATAAAAGAAAAAATATTCAGACTAATAATCTTGACACATTTTCCCCCTTAAACATTCCAGAAAGTAACTGGAATCAAACTAAACTGGGAGTGAGATGGTACCTCATCATTCTCTGAGGTGGGGGCAGAGGGTCATCATGAGGGCTTCCTGGAGAAGGTCAGGAGTGCAGCTAGAACGGATGAAGAAGAAGAAGAAGAAAGAAGAAGAAAGAAGAAGGAGAGGGAGAGGGAGGGGGAGGGAGAGGCGAAGAAGAAGAGGGAGAGGAAGAAGGACAAGGAGAAGAAGAGGCAGAAGCAGAAGAAGGAGAAGAAGGAGGAAGGGAAGGGGGGAGGGGAAGGAGGAGGAGGAGAGAAAGAAGAAGAGGAAGAGGAAGGAGAAGGAGAAGAAGATTTGAGGGAAGAAAATAGCACGGACAGAGGTGGGAAGCTCAGGGCCAGCAGGGGCCGCACAAAGAAGGTCTAAATAGGCCTTGCCAGCTGCACTCTCTTGGCATGACTTTTCTAGAAAGCCAAACTCTGCCCCTCCAACCCCAGACTATGCTCCTTCTCTCTCACCACATGGCTTTGTAGCTGTAGCTCCAAACCTGGAGCCACGGGACACCCTAATGCTAGCTTCTCTAGCCCCTGCTGCTGGGCCCAGTGCAGAAATCAGCCTGTCAGGTCCACCAGCACAGGGGTGGGGGGTGCGGTGGGGTGAGGGGTACAGGTGGAGGTAGGGGTGGGACAATGGAGGAAGAGGAACAGGGAGATGTCCTGCCAGAGAATGCTCAGGGGCATGGGAACACTTTCCTCTTCCATGGGAGTTTTTGGTCTCTAGTTTTTATTTTTCAAGGCAAATAAAAATGAAGAGTTCCCAGAAGACAAGAAGTACTATCTCAGTAACCAAGGAAGAGTGAGCAGGTCAGAAACTCTCGACCAAGAGACTGTACCTTGGGGTCTTGGATTTTACTCACTTAAGCATACCAGCCACTAACGTAATTTGGGGCAGAGAAAATGCACACTACCATTTGGTGAATGAATGAATGGTGAAAACCATTCTAGGAGTACTCTGATAATTTTTCAGGTTAATGAACAGCCTCCTACCCCTTTTAAAGACATAATATCACAGGAAGTAGGGCTGCTTATTCCTCTATAGATAGCCTTCTAGAGATGGGTCTGTCATGGGAGTGATGTGGCTGCAGGTCTCCAAGAGCTTAGGCATCCCACATAGGGCCACACTGCTAGGAAGAATGTGAGCCATAAGCCCTTTTCTGCTTGGCTGAGCCCACAGCCTGCCTGGAGTTCCCATGTGACCATCCTCCATCATGGATCCCGAGGCTGTTAAATAGCACCCAGTGGGCCACAGGCCTGGTTCTGGCCCAGCCATGGAACAGAGATTCACCTGCCCAGCTAGGCATTTGGGAAGCACCAAGGATAATCTTGGACAGAAGCAGGCCCGAGCGCCAATTGATCTGCACCTATTTTTGCCTAGGTGACCCTGAGCAATTTACTGTACTTCTCAGAGCCCCCATTTCCTCATCTGTGAAAGAGGGCTGAGCCACAGCCATCAGATGAAAGGACTGCAAGGGCCTGTTTCAATTCAGGACACAAACCATGCTGGATAAGAAGGACCTCCCCTGTGCTCTGGGCCTCCACCCACCTGTTCTCTGTGGGTGTGGTGAGGCACATGCCTTTCCTGCCTCTGCCCTGGGAACCCTGCTCACTCTTCCCTGGATGCTCCTGTGTCCCTTCACACGGTGACCAACTCCTAGAATTTGTCCTCTGAGGTAAGTGAGGAGATTAGAGTAACAGTTCCTCTAGATGGAGCTGTCGCCTGTAGGTTTCCCCACACTGTTCGCCATTCCATCCTTGCCAAGAAGCGGCATCCTCTGCTTTACAATCATTCCCATTTCACAGACTAGGAGAGGCACAGAGAGGCGAAGTAACTTTCCTAAGGCCACCCAGTTTGTAAAGGGCAGAAATGAGATTCCAAAAAGGTCTGGCTCCAGAGCTGACCAACCATCGCTCAGGTGGACTACCAGGATTTTGCCTCAGATGGAGCGGGGCTGCAGATGAAAAGGAGCACGCAGGAGGGCCAGGCACAGCTGCCTCTCTTGAATCTGGATTCCCAGCCAGAAATCAGGCCTCCATTTTGGGGAGCAACAGGATACACACCAAACCTTGCTCTCTTGCAGTCGGCAATTCCATCCCACATCACCACTACTTCATCAGGGGACACCACATATTAGATAGCAAAGCCTCATAGTGAAATCAAGGTAGAGCTGTGACTGCTTAAAATAACAACGGTCATCTGTTTCCTTGCTTAAAATCTGGAGTCAGACTGGCTGGATTCAAATCCTAGCCCCACCAGCTACCTGATCTGTCTGTTCTGCATGTTCTGCATTTCATTTTCTTCTTCTTTTTTTTTTTTTTTTGGTGCTGGGGATTGAACTCAGGGCCTTGGGGTTGCTATGCAAGCACTCTAACCACTGAGCTAAATCCCTAGCCTATTTTCTTCCTATTTAACATAAGATGAACTTGAACTATGATGAACATAAGAAGAACATCATAGAACTGTTGTGAGAATGAAAAACATTCACACACGGAAAGTGCTTAGACGAATTCTTGGCAAACCCAACAAACATTAGCTATCATTAAATTGGGTTAAGTGGATCTTACAGTGATACGGTCAATGACAACCTTTTATATGCTTCTGCTATTTTCACTTAACACTCACTTAACATAGTGGAGCCTGTTGTGCGCTGTGTCAGCGCCTGCTGTGCGGCGTCTCAGATGCATACAGGGGTCACGCTGTATGAAGAGCGGCACCTGCAGAGAGGGGCCTTGAGGCAAAGGAAAGGATGGTCCCGGGAAGGGGAATGGTGACAGAATGCACAGAGCAGTTAAGCCTTTGCTGGGTCTCCACCAGTGAGCAATTATCGTCCCAGGTAAGGGGATTACCCCAGGGAAGTGAACAGAGATGCACAGAGGATGGCAAATGAAGGCGTCCACAGATGGTGGCATGGGGCCGAGCATAATGTATAAGGTGGGAATGAGACTGGAGGAGCAGGCGGGCCATGTCTTGAAAAGCCCAAGGGCTGTCTGGCCTTTATGTGTCAGCATGGGGAACGGCAGGATCAGATTCCCTTTTTAGGGTGTGAAGGATGGCTGGAAGTGTTGAGGATGGTAGAAGGCAGATGATCATTTATATGGCTACATAGTGCTCTATGGAATTAAAAAGCCACAGTCTTTCTAACCACCCATGATTATTTGGCATTTAGGAATACTAACAGGAGACAGCCTGTTCTATAAGCCACACAAAGTTGGGATCGGAGATCTCTGAAGTCAATACCCGAGGAGCTGGCTAACCAGTACTGTGACCCCAGACAGGACTCAGTCCCCAGTCTGTAAACTGGGCGGGAAGCAATTCCCTCCTAGATCTGGAGGGTAAAATAGATTCGTGGACTCTCAGTGCTCCGGAAGTACCCTCAGAGAGCAGTAATTGTCATGAGGATTGCTGAAGATTAGTATCACAGAGTTGCACATGGACACCTTTGTATAAATAGTTTTTTTCTTGTTTCTTTTGAATGATTTTCCTAGAATATAATCTCATAATGGGATCTCTGAGTCAGAGAGTAAGATGATTTTCTGACTCACTGCAAACTGTCAGGCAGGACTTTTTCCCATGACTTGCTGAGTGCAGGGCCAGTTCTCCTATAAGGCTGGTAAAGATAGGTTTTGGAGCCTGGGTTCTCTGCCGCCCCCATCTTCATGCCCATCTTGTTACAGTTCTCCCCTGGAGCATTCCAATGCTTTCCTTAGACCCTCAGATGGGAAGGGAGAAGGAAAGGAAAAAAGGGAGGGAAAGATGGGAGGGTGGGAGGGAGAGTGAGAGAGGGAAAGAAGAAAGATGTAGTACTACTACTGTACTACAGGTAGCTCGCACTCTAAGAGGTTTGCATATTAACGGAAACACATAGAGAAGCCTGAATATTTAAAAAGGATCTCAGACAGCATGGCAGATACCTGGGCTGCCTCCAAACAGAGGAGAATGTGTGTATGTGTGCACATGCCTGTGTGCACAGATCAGGTGATACAACAGAGATAGCTATAAAAATGGTTTCTAGAGAGGGAGACTATGGCGAATACAATATAGTCCTTACAGTTAGAGAAATTTTCAGTCAACTCCAAGTCAAGAAAACCAGGGAATCCCCAAGCCCAGGTGAAATGTCTACAGTAGGACCTCAGCTGCCAGGGCTGGTTTCAGCATGCTTGACCGTGGGGGTGAGCTATACAAGGAAAGGCCCCAACTCCCTCAACCCCCTTTTCTCTTCCCACAAAGGGGATCCTCCCAGTGGTCATCAGTAAACATCTGGATGCCTGGAGGGCTTTCTGCCTGCCTACTTCTTCTGGCTCCAACCCTGTGGAGCCAGGGCCTGGGTGGGCTGTGAGGGCCCAGAAGTCCTCAGAGGCTGGGATGGCAGCCCAGCACAAGGGAGGCTCCCACGCCAACCTCGAGGCCAGAAAGTGGTTTCACTCATTGTTCAGACTCATCTCTTTGAGTACAGGGTTGAAGGTGAAATCTTTGGTTGCCCTGACACTTGCAGATTTTTCCCATGGAATCTGCTCTTTCCCCTTCTAGCCCACATGCCAACCTACCATGCTGGGCCAGGGAAGTGAGGTGTCTCCATCCCAGTGACAGAGGAGGGTTCAGATGCCATCACTGCTTCTTGCCCACCCCCACAGAATCCTACACAGGATTAGTCAGAAACACAACAGCCCCATCCTGACGAGCCTTGAATCTGGTTTCAAGCCCCCAAGCTCTCTCTATGTGCCAGGCACATGTAACAGTGTAGCATACACACGGCACCCTGAACTCTCCTGAGGCTCTGCCATCAACAGGCTCCTGTAGAACATGCCACACTCCAGTAAGATGTGGCACCCGTGTCCCTGCCCTAAGAAGATGGGTGAGGCTTTGTGACTCAGGCCTGATCCCCAGCCTGTGACACTGCAAGGAACTGGTGAAATGTTTAAGACCTGGACCTAGCTGAAAGTCTTCTGCTTATATGAGGATGGGCCCTTGAAGAGGATATTGGGACCTTGGTCTCACTCTATTTTAGTCTGGGATGAGGTGTACAGACTTCCTCTGCCAGAAGCTTCTGCCATGGAGACCTGCCACACAACAGGCTCAGAAGCAACACGGCAAATCAACCATGCACCAAAACCTATGAAACTGTGAGCCAAAATAAACCTTCCCCCTTTGAAGCTCACTGTCATGGGATTATGTTATAGTAACGAAAAGCTAATAGTGACTTCAGAAACTAGGTAGCTAATAAAAATTGTCAATCATTCTGCCTTATTCTCTTGAGACACACATTCTTGGAACCTAGCTGCCGGGTGGTGAGGAAGCCCAAGCAGTAGAGGGCGAGGGTGAGCGAGCCACCCGGACAGAGAATCCTCCAGTTCCTAGTTGCCAGGCATGGAGCAGGGACAAGCCATCCCCTCTACGACCTGTTCATATTGCAGATTTGTGGACAGAGTAAATGACTATGGTTTTCAGGCATTACATTTCAGGGGGATTCGTTACACAGCAATAGAAAACTAAAATAGCTAGGCATGGTGGCCACAAGGATCCAAGTTCAAACCCCACCTAGGCAATTTAGTGAAACCTTGTCTCAAAGTTAATAAATAAATAAACAAATAACAAAAAGACTGGGAGTGGAGCTCAGTGTGAAGGTCCTGGGTTCAATCCCTACTGTTGTAAAAACCAAAAGCAAACCAAATAGGCCACAGGAGCTCAGAGGGGATAAAGTACTTTCTCCGAGAACACACCACTGGGAGGTGAAACGGGATTCAAATCCAGGTCCAGCTCAGAGCCAGAGCTCCTAACCGCCCCATCACACCACACCTCTTCAGCTGCACACACCACTGCACACTCACTTGGACCCTCAGTTGCAAACCATGTGGGCTGCTCCAAGATTGGGGTCCACAGACAATGCTCCCCACCTGCCAAGGGCCGCAGGGCTGTGTCTCTCCATTCTCATCCATCCTATTTCTATGTTCCAGCTTCATTCCTGGGAGAAAATTCTTCATGCCCTCTGAGCTCCTGGGCACCTCCAGCCCCAACACAAGCTACTACACAGAACTACAATGAGAACATCCCAGGAACCTGGGCATGAGCCAGCTGCCTTGTTTTTCTTTCTTAGGCTTACGGAAAGTATGGTCTTTGAATCAACATTAGGAAGACAAGCATTCAGCCCTGCCCCAGACTTTCTGAACTAGACATACTTTGGGTAGGGCATGCTCAGGTGTGTGAGAACTACTGCTCCAACTACTTCTGTGGTAAACCCATGATCTCTGGAGTCTAATGCTTTCAGATGCAAGTGACAGGAAACCAGTTCAAAGAGCTTAAGGGAAAAGAAAGGGAATATACTGGCTTAAACCCCCCAACACCGCCCCCGCCAACTCCTGGCTTCATCTTATGTTTCCTTCTATTGAATTTCTCCCTGCAGCCACGGGAGGCAGGGTGAGGAGACTTGTCAAGCTTCCACCACACCAGTGTACTGATCTACAGGGGAACAGAACTCACCTCTCTCCCGGGGTCTCTACATTAGGTCCTAGGAAAGGCTGAGATTATCCCAGCTTCAGTCACATATACAGTCATGTGACAGGCCACAGAGCCCTGTGCTCACTTGGCAGAGGTGCTAATCCCAGGACAGGCAGTGTACAGTGACGTGCGGGCCCAGGAGGACTACAAGGAGAACAGGGAAAAATGCCACCCCAAAAAGAGATGCTTCTCTAGGTGGTGGAGGGGGCAGGGAAGCAATGTGGGTCAAAAAAATCAAACAGCTATAGCTCACTCAGTAACACCTGGCCACAGTGAGAATGCCTTGTCCCTGGTCTGGAGTACTGGAGGGGTCCCGGTCCCTTTCCGTACACAGTATGGGGGCTTCACAAGGCACTGTCCCTATAATCCTCAGGCAGAGCAGCAACCAGGATGGCCAGTTCACAGGTGTGGAAACAGAGGCAGCAGCCTCTAAAGGTTAGAGTCGCCCTAGCAGTTAAGTAATAGAGGGCATTCAGAACCAGCAGTGCTGACTTGAGCACCGGTACTCCTGCCTCATCCCTGGGCCGTCGACGGGTCTGTGCTCACCCCCATCTGTGGAGCTTCAGCAGAGCTGCGGGCCTGCAGCAGATGCCCAGAGTAGAGCACTTCACTATTACACTAGCTAGAATCCTCCCTCGGCCCCCGGCCAGCTGGGTGAGCCTGGGCTAAGAAGGTACCTCCCCTCTCTGAGCCCCAGATTTTCATCTGTGCAATGGGTCTGCTGACACTTACAGAACAGCCTTTGCTGGGCGGGACCAGAGGAGAAACAGTACTAGAATCACCTGCTGCAGGCCTCGTACAGATGTACTACACGTCATTTTCCTTTGTTCCTACCTAACAAAACCAAAACACAACAAACCAGTGTGAATTCTGAAAGCTACTTTGTGAATATTATTTGGTTGCTTTAATTCTTCTTTTTGTAATCCTCAAAAGCATGCTGCTGACATGGATTTCAAAGGTCGGGGAACTTGAGCTGAGACATGAAAGAGACCCTGTGTTCCATCCTGGAGAGGACCCAGCCGAATGTCAGTGCCTGCTCCAGTCAGGGGCAGCTCTCAGAAGGCTTCACAGGGAGTTTATTTCGCCACTGGCGTTGGGTTTGTTCAAATAAGAAGCCAAAGATCTCTTTAATGGGTCACGAGCAGGATCAGAAAACTGGCAAGAATTTAAACCAAACTATTAAAAGTGGCTTGGCGGATTTGTGTATTACCATATATAATTAGATAGCTGGCTGGCTGATGTAAGTAAGGAGGGAGGGAGGGAGGGAAGGGAAGGAAGCATAGATTGTTAAAAAAAGCTTTAGAAAATCCGAAAGTGCTGACATGGAAAGATACCTAAGAAATATTATTGAGTGAAAGATCTATGTGTACAAAAGTAGATTCTTCCTTTCTTTGTTCCTTCTCCATCCCCATTAGCCTGCCCTTCTCCCTTTTAGCTTCAGGCCGAGATACTGACCAGCTGACCAATCACGAGAAAGCTTCCGTATATGAGGAGGAATTCTGGATGGATTCGCCAGAAACCATACTGGTGACAACCTCTGGGGAGTGAGAACTGGCCCTGTGGGGGATAGGTCCTTTTCTTTTCAAGTCTGTACTCTTGGACTGTTTGAATTTTTCTCTTCTATGATAAAAAAAAAAAGAAAGCAATAGTGGCTGAGAGCTGGGAGTGGAAGGCAGGCCCCATGCAGGGGTCATCCTGAGTTCAAAGCTGGCTAGGAAGGCAGGCGCGGCTACAGTCAGAGGAGGAGGAGGGGCCAGGCCCAAGTGAACAAAGCGGCCTCCTCCAGGGAAACCCTGACCCTGTGTCCACTGTGGAATGACAAATGGCCTTTCCACCACCACCATGCAGAGCCAGGCCCATGGCTGTGATTCCTGCCTGAGGCTCAGTCTTTTCCTACAAATGCTGCTCCCCTGGGGGAAGCTGGGAACAAAGAATGGAGTGGTTGGGAGGGATTGTCTTGCTGAGGACAGGGAAACACTATTTGCAGGTGAGGAGCACCTTCCTGTCTCACAGCCCCCTACCCTGCCAAAGTCCCCCGTACTGTATCTGACAAATGATACTGGTTTTCCCGGGCCCAATGCTGCATTTTAATGACAAAGGGTGCAGGAGGCAGCGGAGAAGAGCCCTGGGCCTGTTGGACCAAGCCCAGTTATTATCCATGTCCACGGAAGACATGCCCACTGCTGCTCATGGGTCCTGTACAGTCTGACAGACCAGACTGGAAATGAGAGCTGAGGGATCCAGGGCTACAGAGTTCTGAGTCCCCCGGGGGGGACCTTTACCTTTACACCCTGAGGACCCCTGTACTAGGGAGAGGCCACACAGACACATGAGGTGTTTCTGGGCATGGACTGCAATGTCTGCAGGGGTCAGATGAGGGACAGAATTAGCCAGTAGCCCAGGGTCCTCTATACCTAATATTGTAGTTTCTCCACTTTTCATAGAGGTCCAGACACGTGCTTCTTTACTCCAAAGCAGCGATTCTCAGGGATTAGTTGCATCCAAACCATCCCTCCACCCAAGAACTTCTGACACAGGAGGCCAGAGCTGTGGGCTTCGAATTCATGCTTCTAAGAAGTTTCCTGTGCCGAACTGCCTTCACACAGTTACCCTACGCTTCAAAGGAGCACACAAAGCAAACAATGACAAATGGCACTTGATCCTTGACTTCAGGTAACGGGTAGGTGAGGACTGTGGTAGGCTGGAGAATTCCCATCTACAGGGAATGACTGGGACAGTGTCCTGGGGTCCCCACGACACAGGAACAGATGGGCGTGTGGTGTTTTAGGTCTTTCGATTTTTGTGGGGGGAAGGGAGTTTAAGAACAGCTAGAAATACGGATTTTTCTATGAAATATTATCTTCGACCATCATTGGCAATTGACTCTAAGATTTTTTAAACACTGTACAGGCTAAAGAAAATATATCTGCAGGCCAGATTCCACCCTCTGGCTGCAGCACTAGAATACAGATAAGTTTCCCAAGGAAAAGAGGCAGGATCGGAGGCCTCTGGGCCCTTTGCAAGGGCGGTGGGATGTCGGCCTGGCCACACGTCGCTACAGAGACCCTCACACTTTCCTCCCACCCATCAGGGTCACACCTAGGCCCCCATAAAGTCCTCATTTCTCCCCTCACCTCTCTCCTCACGTTTTGCACTGCTGCCACACTCAAGTCTTGAAGTGTGTACCTCTGAACCCCCTTTCAACAAGGCCTTTTCTGACCTCTGGGCCAAAATGTACGTGGTTTGCATCTGGAGCCCCCCATGCTCCCAGCATGCACTAGGCTGCAAAGGCCCAAAGATGTTTCCATCTCCTCCACTGACCTGGGCATCCAGGAGGCCTTGTATGTTCAGCCCGAGCTCAGGGCCTGGTGTGGGACAGGAATGGAACCAGACACTATTTTCTTGGCCTTGGTCTTCTTTCTGTTTGCCTGCCTCCTTCCTGCCTTCCTCCAAGCCTCAGCTCAGACTCACTCTCTGTGGAAACCATCCCTGCCCCTTTGCCTGGTCATGCTACAGTCTGACTGCTGCCCCCAAGTACTCCTACATTCACTCCCTGAGGGCACGAGTCATCTCACTGACACAGGGGCTGCAAAGACAGAGGAAGCACCATGAAATGCATGTAGGACCCAAAGCTAGGAAATGAACAAACCGATGGATAAATGTTCTGGGTGAGAATGTAAGTCCTGCAACATGTGTGAATGCTTCAGGCCACTGTTCCTGGCTGGTGGGTTCTGAGCCTGTAGGCCAGGAGCCACAGTGCTAGCAGTAATCTTCGACAATCACTTCACTCAGCTCATCTGGGGGTCCTCAGAAACCTTGACCAGGGTGGCCTCTTGGCACCCAGGTCCCCTCCTGTGCAAGCTCCATGACTCTATTATCCCAGAGCACCTCTGGGGGCGCTCTCCTCTTGGTGGTGCCAAGCCACACACTGCCCAGCAGGCAGCCCAGACAGAGGGGCTTCTCTGCACTGCAGGGGCCAGGGAAGGCTGAGCAGAGAAGGAGTGGGGCTTTCTCACTTCTCAGCAGGCAACAACAAGGTGATAAGTGACCATCTACTTGAGAGTGGGCCTCCCTGAGTCCTAGAGCAGCAAGGGGACCAAGAGACCCAACCCAGTTTCACTGAGTTTGTTCCAGGCTACTCTGCCCACTTACCATGCTGAGTTCAAAAATGAAGGTTGCCATCAATCCTTCCTTTGTGTTCAAAGTCCTCCCCTTCACTTCCTTTTTCTTTTCCAATTAAGTGCAGAAGTGACCTCCTTCAGAAATCTGCAGACCCCTCCTCTGGATGGTTATACTCTCTCCGACCCAGGTCCCAAGCCTTCCTCTGTCACTCCTGAGCACACGCTTGTCATTGTCTCCACCACAAAGATTGCAGTGTGCATGTGGCTCCCTCAGATCCTCTGCCACTCGGTGAACCTCCCCAAGGTCACACAGTGAGAAATCCTGTCTGTACAGCAGGTTTAGAAAGTGTACTGTGAACAGTAAGTGAATTAATGTGAAATCTGAACAGAGCCTAGCACATAGACAGCACCTGATGAATATTCACTAGTACTACAAGGTGGTCAACAAATGTTTGTGGGGCTACTGGACAAAGGAAGGAGCAAATGAGCGAAAGTAACTGGCCAAGTACAAGCAGCACATTTAGAGCTGCAGTGACCCCAAACAGACATTTGATGTGTTCTGATAGCACCCAAAAGTGAGCTGGGGAGGACCATCCTCCTGGAGCACAGCCCCTTGCAGTGGATAGGGAGCAGGTTGGGCAGCGGGCAGGGAAGAGACCAGCAGAGCCTGTCTGAAGGTCGCCTCTCCCACTGTGATTAAGCGGCCTTGAGACTTTGAAAGGCACAGTGCAACATGCCACTTCCCTCCAGTGTCTCTCCCACCAGTGCTCCCTCCAAGGACACTCCTTGCTGACTCCTTCCCATCATTCTAAATGGCACTCAGATAACCAGTCCTGCCTGCCTTCGCTGCTGATGAATAAACAAGGTGGGGAGAGAGTTGACCAGGCTGGGGCTCCTTATTCCCAGCCGCCAGCCTCAGGAACTCAGGCTCTTCAGCAGGGCCCTGGGCAGAGCACTCTTGCCAGTCTCTTCCCTTCTCTGAGCCTCAGTCTCTGAATAGCAGGAGTTCTAGTCCCTCCCTCACTAGGCTGTGATGTGTAATGACTGGCACAGGGCAGAACGAGCAGCAGCCCCACCATAAAGACTCTTGGCAGCTTCTGGGCTGACCCAAGAGTGTGACAGGAAGAGTGAGAGTACCCTGACCTCTCAACACTGCAGGATGTTGATGGAAGCCTGGGGTTGACCTTCCGGAGTCTGGTGTGGCAGCACTAATTGGGGTCTCCTGGTCACCAGCTTCCCACGCTTGGGGAGAGAGTAGCTCAGGGCCTCCTCCGTCCCCCACAGCTGTTTCCTCCGCCAGGGCAGTGGGGATACTGACCTCCTGAATAGGTGCTGGTTAAAAGGTCCACAGCAAGCAGTCAGGGGGCTACAGCAGAGAGCTGGCCCTGCTCGCCAGGGCTTACACTTCAGAGGGGTTCCCTGTATTTCTCTTTTCTTTCATCTCCTCTGTCTAAAGCCAGAGGAGAACAGAGTCCACTGGCACCTCCGTAACATGCAACCTCCTCCTCAACTGGGCTACTCTGGATGTGTCATCTCTCTGAGACTGTTTCTTCGTCTGTAAAATGGGCGAACTCCCATCTCCTCAAAGGCTGTTGTGGAGCTTTGGGGAAGTCACGGGAGCAAAGCAGCCCACGGAGTGCCTGGACACAGTGGAGACTCCGCAAACCGCAGCCTGCATAACTGTCCCCTCTGGTCTGCTCCCCCTCTCCCAACCCACCCAGCCCTCAGTGGGTCACACGCCCCAGGCAGGTGGGAGACATCCGGGCTTGAGAATCCTCACCATGCACTTGCGGTCATCTATGCCCGTCAGATCCTCCTCAAACTCTTTCCCAATCTGGAAGTCCATGATGTAGTTCCTAAAAGTGCTCAGCGTCCGGATGATCATGTGGTCGCCGTCCTGCTCTATCTCTTTGTCTGGTTTCAACAAGTTTGCAATTTTGCGCAAGGCCACATTGACATCTACAGGGGGTGCGGAGACAGGGGCAGAGGTTGGCAGGAAAACTCGCTTTCCGAGGTGGCAGGGCTCCTGGGGCAGTTGCGCCCAGGAACACAGCTGGGATTTCCCGCTTGCTTCGCACTGTCTCTGGGCCCAGCCTGTGTCTTTTTATTTATTTTTTCTTTTGGTAACAAAGTTTTCTGCCCTCATGCTAACCCCTTGATGAACAAAAACTAGCACACCAAGCCCAGCTCTGCTAATTACACTATCCGCGTTCAGCGCCAACTGCCAGATACTGGCCACCAATTAACCCTAACAACCGGGATCCTCCAACTCGCAGCCCGCTGGTCGCCCTCCCTGGCGCGGGGGTGAGGGGTGGAAGGCGGCTCTCGAGGACCCGGGGAGGACCCGGAGAGGACTCCGGGAGGGACTCCGGGCAGGGCCCGCAGAGACTGGCGGGCAGCGCTTACCCAGCGCGCGCAGGTACTCCTCGAAGTTCTCGTTGCTCAGCATCTTCCAGTACCCAGTGAAGTCCACTGGCATTTCGGCCAGCGACTGGGGACGCGGCGGGCGGGAGCAGCTCTCAGCTCTGCGCGGGCGGCGGCTGCCGACGCGATCCGGCGGTGCGCGGCCCGGAAATGCTCGCCCTCGGGGCACGGGGGGCTCCGCGGGGCGGCGACGGCTGGATTCCGAGCGCGCACAAAGCCCGCGGGAGGATCCATTGTGGCCGTCGCTCCTCCCCCCGAGCGGGGGCGGGGCGGGGGCTGTCGGAGGGCAAGTTTGTCCCTAGCCCACGGCCACCTTCGCTCGAGACTTGCAGTTCGCTTCCCGGGAAAGGAAGAGGAAGCGGTGGGAGGTGAAAGGTTGCGTTAATGGCTCCAACTCTTCGGTTCCCGAGGGCTTCCTTCAAAGGCTCCGAACTTCTCTCTCTTTCAGAGGCCCCCAGAGGACTGGAAAGCCGTCCCCTCCGGTCCGCCGTGCTGATTAGGGAAAGAGGCCATTTACAGGCCTTTGTCTAAATCTCTGGGCCGGGCTGGCTCCGGAGGGGGCCAGGCAGGGGAAAGCTGGGCGGTTTAACTTTGGGGGGCACTTTCCACGTCTCTCTGGAAAAAATGAAAGCAAAGTTGACGTTATTTGAAGACAGCTGTAAAAAGCCCTCCAGGAGATTCTGATGTAGGATCCAGTTTGAGACCCACTGCCCTATGTCAGTACTCGCAGTGTTTATTTTTATCTCCCCGCTCTCCTCCTGGCAGCACAGTCCTTCCCGGGGCTCTGCACTTTGCTTTGTTCATTTAATGTAGTCTGAGGTCCTTCCCATTTCTGTGCGTGGAAGGCATCTCCATTGTTTTGCACGGTGAGCCGTTGTTTATCCCGCCTGGGCCCTGTTGGGGGACATTTCTGCTGCTTATGACCCTTCACTATTAGAAGCAGTACTGCCACGAAGGTCTTTGATCGCGTCTCATTTGTCACCAGTACAGGTTTGTCATAGTGCTTTAAAACGGCTCTTTGCCTCCAAGGAGATGACATAATCACAGTGGTTGACTTTTTGACCCTCCATTAAAGACTAAACATCTCTTTTAAAATTGCTTTTAGCACAAATCACAGCCTAGGTGACAGCAGGTACATTTTCTTCTCTTCTAGCAGCACTACCATGCCTTCCCCAAGCCGGGGCTCTGGTTCATCTCTGCAGTGCATTTGGCTGACTTAGGAAAAGACTCCCCTTCCTCAGGGAAGAGGCAGCTTCCCACGAGGGAGTGGCTGGGGTCTTAGCTCCTCTCCCCTCCCTCCCCCCAGATATTCTGAACCTCAGCATTGTTGGTGTTTGGGACCAGACGACTCTTTGTTATGGGCGAGGGGGTGGGGTTGGCCTATGTCTTGTGAGATGCTTAGCAGCATCTTTGGCCTCTATTCATTTGGTCTCAGTGGCATCCAGAGATGCCTCTAGACATTGCCAAGTTTGGGCCCTGGTGGGAGGACAAAATTGCCCTGGCTGAATGCATGGCTGTACCTATCAGGCCGCTGTCATTCCCTTGTCTTTCGTTGGGCTCTGAGATGCCCAGGCTGTTGGTTGTTCACACAGACACTGGCTCTGTGTCGCTGTCTAGCCCAGAGTTCATCTTGGCTGGATAGCCAAGGCGGCCTATCCCAGCCCTCCCCAGACCCCAGACCAGAGGTGTGGCTCATTCAGGGGCCTGGTGGGTCCTGGCCTGGCCAGAGTTGCCTAAACCTTCTAAACAGGGCTAGCCACTGCCTTGCTTTTTCTTTTCTTTTTTTTTTTTTTTTTTTTTTTTTTTTTTTTTTTTTGGTGCCGGGGATTGAACTCAGGACCTTGTGCTTGCAAGGCAATCACTGTAACCACTGAGCTAAATCCCCAGCCCCTGCTGCCTTGCTTTTTCATGTCATCCTGACTTGTGAGAATGGAAGGTCAGGCAAACCCTTAAACAGTGAACTGGCCATTCCTTAGCCACCCCAGCTAGTCTAAAAAGTCTTCTTTCTTCCCTGTGGTGCCTCCAGGTCAGTCAACTGGATTTCTCACCTCGCAACCTTCTTTTGTATTGAGTTTTGGGATGATTTGTGCCCAAGTCAGTACAGTGCATGGAGGGGCCAAGTCAGTTCTGGTCCCCTGCCATGCCTGGAGTGGTCCCTTCGTGCTCTGGGCAGAGGACTGCCCTTCTCCCATCTTTCCAGGGCTCCTCTGTCCACCCAAAGAACCAATATCTGGAGGACATTCCTGATCTTCTGACCTGGGTCTTTTGAGCTGGCTGCCTGAGGACATAGCACTCAATTCTGTTGCCTTTACTTGGTATCTTCCTGTGTCTTTGTCTGCACCCCTAAAAAGGTTAATATATTCCTGCCTGTCATAGTTACTTTCTCACTGCTGGGACAAACTACCCAATACCCACAAGTTAAAGGAGAAAAGACTTATTTTAGTTCACAATAGACGTTCTAAAGCAGGAGGATATGGCAGAGGATAAACAGTTCATGCCGTGGCAAGTAAGACATAGCAGCCTTCCTTCTGCTTTTTCTTTTTATTCCACCCAGACTACAAACCTGTTGGTTGGTGCCACTCACACACAGGGTGGGTCTTCGATTTTCAGTAAATCCATCAGTCACACCCAGAACTATGCTAAACCATTCAGCACACTAATCTAGTATCACACACCCATGAGCCAGTATTACACACCCATGACTCAGTCACTCCCCAAAGCCCCACCTACAAGCGCATGAACCTTTGGGGGGACACTGCCCTTCTGGGTCTCCCCAGGAGGAGCGCTCTCCCAGGCATGCCCCTGCTGGTTGTATCTCTCACAGTCAGGAATAGGTTACATGCACCGTTGGCTTTAGAAACAGACAGATCTTGGATTCTCTGTCCATCTGTCTCCTAATAAAGACTTGTCAAACACATACAAAAAAGAAACAGACAGATGCTGCCTGTGTCACTCTCTGGCTGAGGGATCTTGAGTAAATTACTTAGCCTCTTTGTGTTATTGCCAATTATGGGCCTGGAGATGGGTTCCCAGGTTCTTGTGTGTGACAAAGAATTGGATGTAGCACACAGCAGCAAGGAAACAGTGGTGAAAATCCACTTGTAGTGACTGCCAGCAAAAGGAAAATGGCACTACCTCTAAGGGTGTAGAGTGCAGGGGTTTAAACATCCCACCTGCTGTAGGGCACTGCTCATGGGGTGGGGCGGAGCTCCAGAGCATGAGCGACAGC
Source organism: Hystrix cristata (assembly GCA_004026905.1). NCBI lineage: Eukaryota > Metazoa > Chordata > Mammalia > Rodentia > Hystricidae > Hystrix > Hystrix cristata. The sequence goes on along the minus strand of PVJO010003936.1, from coordinate 73,077 downwards.
GTGATTTGGTGCTGAGGCATGCCTAGTGCAGCTATTTCGCATGTGCTTTTCCAAAGTTCACTTTTTTATAATTCTATGTATAAGATGCAGTCCATATGTAGAACTTTCAATGAGCAACAGGGGAAGGAAGGTTACTGGGGGTCACACAGGGAGGTCCAGTGTCCCTGAGCCTGGGTTTGGAATTTTCAGAGCTTTCCTGGGTGGGTTTGGGGTCTTTGTTTTTCACCTCGCCACCACCCTGTGGTATGCCCTGCAGCAGCGTGAGGGCTGGCCCTGGGGCATTGCCCAGTTCAGGTGAGCGGAGGGGAGAGGCCTGTAGCCCCCACTGGTGCTGTCTATATTATTTGTACCTTGGTTCCCATATCTGTAAAACGAAGACACTGAGTACTGTCCTCTCAGGGTGATGAGATGCAATGGAGATAAAACATAAGGGGTATGGCACAGAGGCTGCTGCAGACCCACTGAGGTCTGAGCCACAGGGGCCTTAGAAGTGAGGGAGGAGGCAGGCGGGAGAAGGATGCCACTGATCTGTGCCCTCTGCTGGGGTCTTAGGATCAATCCAAGAGGAGTAGACATGCTCTGTGGAAGCAGGCCATCATCCTGATTCCTTCCTCTGCCAACTCCATCCTGCTCCCTCTAGTTCATTAAGCAGAGAGCACTTCCTGGAGCTGTTTGCTGTCTGTAGTGAAATTACTCAGGACGTGCAAAGCAAAGGAAGAACGGCCAAGGAGAGTATGAAGAGAAGAGGGAAGGATCTGGCAGTCGTGAGGGCTCTCAGAAGGAGGATCTGGTCCAGGAGGAGACAGGAGAGCAAAGGAATGCAGAGGAAGGGAGGGACACACTTGTCACAGAGAGAGGCTGGGGCTTCCCACTGAGGAAGGAATTCACCTGAGAGGAATTCACTTTTTCATTCCTCAGCTCTCAGTCAACTCCATGGGAATGTAGGAGCTCAGGGAATCACCTCAAGGAAATGATGCTTCCATCCCTCGCTTGCTGGCCTGGGGAGCTGGGAAGTCCTCTGCCTGTGTCACTGGCAGGCCAAGCCCCTAGTGCAGGGTCCCTGGTTGCCAGAGCCCAGAGCTTCCTGAGGGCCATGGGGTCCCTCCTCGGAAAATTCCCTCAGGAAGCCGGGGTGGCGGAGAGTGCTGGAGCCTCATTCCACCGTCTTTGCCCGGTCCTCCACTGCAGGATGCTCACTCCCTGCAGGGGACAGTGGCCTGGTCCTTCTGCCTCATGCTTATGAAGAACGCTGTCCTCGTCAGATTGCACTGGCTCTGATATCTTCTCCCTTCTCCAGGGTTTAACTTAAATCGAAGACTTGTAAAATTTCTTTTCCTGTGTTCAAGTCTGTCTCTGGGGTTACACTTCAGCCTTCCAGCTGTTCTCATGCCTTCTGTGAGGTTAATGGCTGGAAGGAGTGTGCCCCAGTGAGCTGCTTTCCTGTGTCCACTGTGCTGGGGAGGGAGAGAGCTTGTCAAGAGGCCACAGGGGCTGAGGTCCACTGAAGACACTCTTTTATGATGGGCTCATGAGTATTCAAACATGCAAATGACACATCATGTCTACAAGTCCCAGAATCTTAAACCCTCTTTGGGGGGTGGCCTGGGGATTTATTTCTGTGCACAAAATGGCTCTGCCCAGTGAGTCAGCTACCTTCAATTTGGCCTGTCCATCCCATTACCTGACCATTGTTTCTATAGATTAAGGCATACACTGCCTGGGTAGGGATCCTTTTCCTCTTTGTCTCTCTTTTCCTTGCCTGCCTGCACTCTTTCTTTCTTTCTTTCTTTCTTTCTTTCTTTCTTTCTTTCTTTCTTTCTTTCTTTCTTTCTTTCTTTCTCTCTCTCTCTCTCTCTTTCTTTCTTTCTTTCTCTTTCTTTCTTTCTTCTTTCTTTCTTTCTTTCTTTCTTTCTTTCTTTCTTTCTTTCTCTCTCTCTCTTTCTTTCTTTCTCTTTCTTTCTTCTTTCTTTCTTTCTTTCTTTCTTTCTTTCTTTCTTTCTTTCTTTCTCTCTCTCTCTCTCTTTCTTTTTCTTTCTCTCTCTCTCTCTCTCTTTTTCTCCTCCTCCTCCTCTCTCTGCCTCTTTCTTGCCTTCTTTCTTAACTATATTACTATGGAAACATTTAAACCTATATAACAGAACAGGACACTGAACCACTATGGATTCACTCCCAGTTTCAACAGTTATCACTCCATGACCAACCTTGTTGCATCTATATCCCACCTACTCACTCCCTAACTTCCAAAATTATTTTGAGGCAAATATGAGACAATGTATCATTTCAAGAAGTATCTCTAAAAGATACAGACTCATACTTTTATGCTTAAAACAATATGACCTTATTGTCTTATGGTTCGGGGCGTCAGAAGTCTGAGATGGCCTCATGGGCTAAAATTAAGGCATTGGCAGAATTGCCTTCCCTTTGGAGGCTTTAGGAGAGAATCCAGTGTGTAATTTCCAGTTTCTATCTTTTTGTTTGCCTTGGGGATTAAAACCAGGACCTCATATTTGCTAGGCAAGCTTTCTACCATTGGGCTACACCCCCAGCCCAAAGACATACAACAGCATTTCTGCTCCAATTTCTAGAAGTTGGCTGCATTCCATGGCTCATGACCACATCTCTCTGGTCATTGCTTCCTTCCTCGCTTCTTCTTCTCTTGCTCTTTTGCTATTTTTAATCACATTGTGTGTTGACATTGTGCCCACCCAGATAATCCAGGATAATCCACTATCTACGAATCTTTAATAACATCTGCAGATTCCCTTTTGCCATAAAACGTAACTGTGCTAGTCAGCTGTCTGTCGTTTTAACAAAATACCTGAGACAATTAACTTATAAAGAGAAAAGATTTATTTTGGCTTATGGTATTGAGGGTTCTAGTCCAAGATCATGCAGATCCACTGTGAGCCAGACCAGATAGCAGTGAGGAGGACCTGGCAGAGCAAAGTCAGAAAGCGCAGGGAATGAGGAAGGGGCTGGGTCTTACGGTATCTTTCACAGCTACACCCAATGACATAAGGCTCCCCCACAAGGCCCCCTCTTCTAAAGATTTTGCCACCCAGGAACACTGCCCTGGGACTAAGCCTTTACACGTGGACCTCTGCAGGACACGTACCCAAGCCACAGCAATAACAAATTGGCCGGTCTTGAGATTTGAACGTGGTCATCCTTGTGAGAGCCTCCGTTTTATGTACAACAACAAACAAGAAAAATCTCGTTCTAGTTCTAAAAATGTGTCAGCCAGTATAATAAGCGAGACTGTCATGAGGTCCCCCAATTTTTTTTCTCTGAATTTAAGACTCTTGTGCTGGAAGCTTGCAGGAATATTTTTCTATGTTTTCTCTTTTGTTACCAAGAAATTTGGGCATTTTAATAAAATTCCCCCTATATCACAGGGCAGGTGGGTAGCGATATTGGCCGGGGAAATTCATACTTGACCTTTAATTAGTGATCTGCTTCCTGATCCCTGCTTAGTGGATGCTCAAAAGTAATTCTTTCTCTTGGAGTGCTTTTGTGATTCCCTTTGAGATTATCTTGCTAAGAACATTTAATTGCATAATAGCACATGGATAATGTATTTTCTTTGGATAATTGCTTCTGCGAAAGACTCATTTTTTGAGACATAACAATACCATTATCACAACAAAAATAATATCAAATCTTTAATATCACCAAATGTCTGGAAAGGGCTCAATTATCTTTTATCCCCCAGTATGTTTATTTGAATTAGGATCCAAACAAGTTTCATACACTGCCACTGGTTGACATATCTCCTATTTTATGGTTTGTCTTTCCATAAATGTAATTACATTATCTATCCATACTTCTCTCTTTTCAGATAAATGATAACATAATGTTACGGTTTCAATCTAAAATGACCCCAGAGCCTCGTGTGTTTGGAAATTCACTGGATTATACAGGCATGATAGCTGAATTGCCATTGGGCGGTAGGGTCTGGTCGGAAGAGGTGGGTAACAAAGGGTGTGACCTGGGAGGGTATTTCTTCCTTCCCTGCTCCTCCCTTCACTCTCTGCTTTCCAACCTCCAGGATGCGAGTAGTTTTTCTCTGTGGGTCTTTCTCCATGCCTGTTGTGGTTTAGAAATGGCTGTGGACTGAAACCTCTACAAACCGTGAGCACAAACCAGCCGTGCCACCTTTAAATCACAGGTGTCGGGTAGTGAGCCTCAGTAACAAGAAAATGACTAAGACAGTTTTCTTTTTTTTTTTTTTAACTTAATGAAACATCCTGGAGATTATTGCCAGTAGTGTTGCATCCACTGGGGGGGGGTCTTTGGAGGGGGCAGGGGTCCTGCATAATGACCCTCCGCCTCTCTTTGGGTCTTTGTCCTCACTCCGGTGAAGAATGAAGTGGGACTCTGAGCGGAAACTGGGGGAGTCAAGACTGATATAGTGCAAAGTGGAAGTTTATTTAAAGCGCAGCAAATGCAAAGGAAGCAGAAGAGAAGTTACCTTAGCAGCAGCGTGGTGCTACAAGGTGAGGGCATCTCGCTCGGGATGCCCCAGTGATGCTAAGATGCGCCCTTCCTTATCGGGGTCAACTGTTCTGTTGACTGGTGTGTTGACTTTGAGGCCAATCAGAGTCTTAGCTTTTTTTCGGGGAAGGGGACAAGCTCTGCACACAGTAAATGCGAGTAACACTTCCATAAAGATACAGTTGGGTACATTATTTTCAAGCACATGATACACGATAAGCACCTGATGATCTTACAGTTGTCAGCCACAGATAAACGCGTGATGATTGTACAGTGTTAGTCATCTGCATTTTGCCCTGGGCTTTTTATGTCCTGTGATCTGCCCCTGTAGTCGCATACAGAAAGCTCCCGTCCCACTCACAGCTGCGTCGTGCCCCGCTGTGGCCGAGCTGTGGGTTACTGAACAAGAGCCCTCTCAGGGACACAGGGATTGTCCCGCTCTTTTGCTGTAATGAAGAGTGGTACAATGAGACGTTAAGTCTTTTAATATTTTTGCCTGTGTATCTTTGGGATAGATTACTAGAAGTCAGATTGGTATGTAAAGGGCAAAATCCTAATGCACCTCTGCTGTATATTCTACTTTCTCTCCATAGGATTCTGTCATTCACCTTCCTGCCAGCAGTGTATGAAAGTATCTGCTGCCTAACGCCCATGCCAACACATTATATTATCAGACCTTTAGATTGTTGCTAGGTGAAGAAGGATATCTTTTTAAAAAATGTTTGTATTTTAGCAGTATATTTTAGATATACATAATAACATTCATCATAGGGAATTTGTACCTGTACATGATATATCTTGCTTCTACTTTTTTCCCCCGTGTCCCTCCCCTCCCTTCAAAGTACTCTTCCTCTCCTTATTTACAAAAGCTTTGTTTCCATTTTTTCCTTCCATTCTCTTTTTTCCTTGTTCTTCCCTTCCTTCCCCCCACCGTTCCCCTTCCCAGTTGAACAATTTCTTCACTTTCCCTAATATATGTTATACATTTTGGTCCTTATTTACACTTTCAGTTTCTTACACCATAGAAACAATGCAGTATTTAAAGGTGTGTGTCTAATTTATTACACTTAAGAGAATGGTCTCAAGGTGCATCCATTTACCTAGAAATGTTTCAAGCTTATCCTTCTTTACAGCACAGTAGGACTCCATTGTACAAAAAAAAAAAAAACAACCCACATCTTCTTCATCCATTTATTGGTTGATGGGTATTAAGCTGTTTCCAAGACGTAGCTATTACAAACTGTGCCACTATAAACAAGGGTGTGCATATGTTGCTGTGGTATGATGTTGAAAAAGGGTATCTTGAAGTAGTTTGCATTTGATGTGATGAGGGTTTTGGAACAACAACAAAAAAAAACCAAAACCAAAAACCAAAAAACAGTCACTTTGTTACCAAAACAAAACAAGCTACTAGTCAATTTGTTTATCCTGAATTATAAAAGCCTCAGTTGCTCTCCTCTCTACCTGTGACAGAACTACTGAACACAAATATGACTCCTGGATTTGTTTAATAGACTTGTATTTATAAATTCCATCCATTGTCCTTATTCCTGGGTGTTATGTCATACGAATGTCTGCTCAATGTAACCTTCTGCCAGAAGTTCTGTTGCAGGATCAAGGCTCAGAGGAGGACAAGGTCTCCCAGATCTGGGATGTGGGGAGATAGCTCAGTGGACAACCATATCAGCCTACCATCCTAGCAGGTTCCTACATGCCAAGGCCTAGTTTTAGGGAAGGGGGTCATTTTTCACATGCCTTCCTGTAATTTCAACCACAGGCTGGGGTAGTAGACTCCCCTGGGTTGCCACGGTTGGCTGGGGCACCTTGGAAAGGGTGGTATAGCAGGTGGCAGCTGGCAAGGATCCTGCCCAGTGAGGATACCATGTCTCAGGAAGCAGATCCAGGTTACTCAGCAAGGAAGCTGCTATTGGTCACGGCAGTCTTGTGAAGAAGAGAACACTTACTTTACCCCATCTGCTTCCTCAAAGTCTAAGGTCCTTTGGCAAAGACATCTGGGTCCCAATTTTCTAATCTTGTGGCCCGTAAACAGCTACTCATTTTCAAAGGAAATAACTCCTGGAGAAAGAAGCATAGCTATTGTGGAATCCCATGATTTCTGTGGGGCAGGCAGAGATGTGGAGTCAGGGGGGTTTGCCCAACTGCTGGTGGAGACCACACACATGACGGGGTGGAGACCTTCTGCAGCCCATCGCCTCAGATTTTGGGGATTTTAAACAGTGATGGATGTCTAAAACAATTGCCACTAGAGCACCGGCTCAGCTGAGAGATAGTGTTTCATACATAGTATCACACCCGCTAGGGAATCAGAAGCAGTCAGCTTTTGAATTTCCATCTTACTTCAGTCTGCAAGTGGTCATTTCATCTAGTGAGAGATATGACAGATGGACTATAGAACAGCATGATCCGTGCCTTACTGTATCATGACAATAATGCAGGAAAGTCTTGGTCAGAAGCAATTACTAAAGGAATTTTTAAGTGAGATGTCAGGGATAATTAGGTTATACCAAAGACACTGAAAGGTGAGAAAGGGGTCAATATAATTATTCTGATAATTATTCTGCCCAGTGGTGGCCAGCCAGCCTCTCATCCCTGAGACAGGGCCATAAAAGAACTAAAGCGGGAGGGGGCAGGCTATCTGAGAAGCTGGGCAAGTAGAGTAGCCATTGTCAAGTTAGTTTTAGATAAAAGATAGGTGTAGGAAGGCTTTTGTTTTCCACAGGCTCATTAAACCAGACAGGCCAATGTTTTCTTTTTGATCACTTGACCAGTCTTTCTCCAGCACTTGGTGTACCTGGGCCTTGAGAGTTTCAGACATAAGAGGATTTATAAATTTTCTGTTTTCACTTTGGTGATACTGTTAAGATGTTTTTTGGCCAGCAGTACACTTGAAAAAGATATTAGTGACATATATTCATAGTTTTCCTCAACTTCAGCCTTTTGTAGGAGATCATGGTTTTGTATATTTCAACCTATATCTTCTTACTAAGGACATCAGGGGTGTAAGGCAGGCTTGTTATGATTTGGTGGGCAGAGAAAGAACAGGCCACTTCTCTTGTAAGAAGAGAGGAGACAGAGAAAGGATGAGAGCTGGGAAGTTTGGGAGGAGCCCAAAGTCCTTGCACAAATGTAAAGATGTTACAAAAGTAATTATTATGACCACATAAGGGTTTTGGTTGATTACAGAATCCTGGGTAAGATAAAACTATTGAATCTTTGTTTTCAGAAGAGAATGAAGTTTGGAGAGGTTTTATGACTTTCTTGCATTACATGGGTGGAGCATCAGGGCTGGAGACTGAATTTGTCTGTCTCTGTCTGATCCCAAATTTCAAGGTCTTAATCACCTGCTGTGTTGTGAATGAGGCAAAGAGTCACAGGCATGATGGCCTGCTGGATCTGATAAATAAACTACACAAGGAAATCCTACAGAGAAAATAAGTCTCCCAAGTCAGCATCAATATGGAAGTAGAATTTGATTCTCCATGTGAAATGAAAGCACAGAGCATATATTCCAAGCAGGAAAATCTTTAAACAGTTAAAGATTAATGTAACTTAGTGAGGCTTTGGCCAGATTTAGAAAGAACAAATCTTGCCAAAGCAATGTTTTTGCATTCTTTGGGGAGAATTATACAGTGAAGAGATGAAAGAGAAGCAGCTGGTCAAACACACATTGATTTCCAGGAAGTGTGTGACTGAGCCCTGCAAGGCCTCCCTTGTGTGTGAACACAGATCAGGGCTCATGCTGACCTGTGACTGGGGGAGATGGCCTGGGATGGGTAGACCAAGATTGTCTCAAGCTTCAAGCCCCAGTCTATGCCCTGTCCCCTTGGAAGCTGTACAGGGCAAACACATTTTATGGCAGGTTGTAGAGCATATGGACATCCCAAAAGATAAGAAACAGGCCAGGAGCTCACTGATTCATGAACAATGAACATAATTCAAATAGCACTAAATAACATAATTTTTTATAAGACCTTTCTCATCTGCGACCTTCCTTCCTGTTCTACCCTCCCCACTGTCTCTAGATTGCAGAGTACAGTGGAATGAACAGAGCTGAGTTTTAGAATGAGATGAGTTTTGAATATCAGGCCATGGTCTCCTAGTTGCATGATCTTGGGTAAGTCACTTCATGCCTCTGAGCCATCACCCTCACAAAGTACTTTTGAGGAGTCCAGTACGCATGTTTCCTTCTCTTCTGTATCACTGGAGCCCTTTGGCTATCTCACCTGAACATATTTTTCCAGCCTCACATCTGTTTCTCATCTTGCACTGATGGATTTGTCTTCTTTCCCCTCACAGCTAAGCCATATTACTGTAGATCCTTTGGACCAAATGCTCTCCTTCTTCTTCTCCTCCATTCATCAAGGTCTCTATGTTCCATTTCCACCATGATCTTTTATCTGAATTCTGAGAGCCCTACATGGTTAGTCATGTGTCTTGCACTACATTGGGTACACAGAGATCTTTCTCATGTATGGATGCTTGTCCTTGCCTGCTTTGGCTCTTTCAACAACACTGCCAAAGCTTTGTGGCCAGTGACTTTCTTAAATGTCTTCTCTGTTCTTCACGGCACCAGCTCAGGAGCTGGACATGCAGTAACACATGCTCAATGGGAACTATTAAGAAAACAAGGAGAAATGTCAAAACTTTAGCTTATGGATCCTTTTAGCAAGCACTTATTAATCTCCTTTTAGGTGTCTGGAACTAGCTTAAGTGCTGAGGACATTACCATAACTGATTCAACCGTAACAAAGTCAAAATCCGCTAGGGGACAGAAATGTAACAAATAGGGAATCGTATGATGTACTTCAAGGTCAAGTTGGTGTTTGAGAATAGGAACGCCATTCTGAAGGAGTAGGCTTTTGCCTGAGAGTGGATGGAGCGCGTTCTTCCAAGACAGAACAGCACATGGGAAAACATGGGGTGTGGGAAATCTGGCATCTCTGGGGAAAGTGGTATAACCAAACATGACTCAGCATACCTAATGTGGGGCAGTGGAAGGCAGGAAGGATGGACAGTCTGACACATCAGGGAAAAATGATGGAGAGCTGGAACAACAACTATCAGGACATGGAGAACCTTACAGGTGGAAATAGCTACATGGACTCTATTCATAGGAAATAGAGGAGACTAAAAAAGCTTTAAACACAGAAATTTCTCTTAGAGACAGAAAAAGATGGATGATCTTCCAGTAATCATCTCCCCTTGGAAACAATATGAACAGCTATTCGCATAACTAACTACCTTCTTAGGAGCTAAGGAAATCAGATGACAGGCCACGATACCTGGCTTTCACATAATAATAATAAGAGAAGACCTATCAAAGCCAGAAGGAAAGAGTTGCCCATTCACTCCTCCCCAAACTCTAAGCAATGCAATGGGGGAGAGAGAGATATCTTCTATTAGGAGGAGGGAAGAGAATGAAGTCTAGGCCCTAGACTTGGAACCCGTTACCAGGCATTGCCCACTGACTGACCTCTGGGCCTGCATTAGTCAGATGGCCCAAGGACTGCCTCCACAACTCTTCTCCCAACCCTCTGCAGCACAGCACAGAGCAAGATTCCATCTGCTGTGTGTGTGCGTGTGTCTGTATGGAGAGGCGGAGCGGGAAGTAAGCACAGGCCTGACTTGGCACTTAGTGTTCTGGTGAAACCCAGTGATGGAAAGTTCTCAATGGCTGTGTCCTATACAGCACCTATGGACAGAGACCAGACTCACCCTGGTGCCAGCAGAGACATATGGCTCCAGTTGGACTTTTATTCTAGCCAGGATCACCTATGGTTGGTTGTAGCAATATGGTCATAAGTACAGTACAGCAGCAGGCATGCCACAGTGGCATGGAGCTTCGTCTTGCCCCTTTGCTTTTCTGGTCCTTGTGGGTTTGGGCTCTGAGCTTGGTAGCCACAGGACTGCTCACCCTATCTATTCCCTAATTCTAGGCAGGAAAACAAGGAGACTATTTTTCCACACAGGGAAAGAGAGGTAGCACCAAGTCATTGCAGAGGGGCCTGGGGTCAATCCCTTGGTGAGGCCTAGAGGTGGGCAGAATCCTATGGCACTTGATCACAGGCTGATGACTGAAGATAAGACACCCAAGACCCATCCTGGTACCAAGGGGATGTTTGCAGAGATGGATAACCCTTTTTGGGCACTCCCCCAGTTCTTTCTGAACATGTGGATTTAGGACAAAGTTGAGCTTGGGTGCCCTCTAGTGCTGAAATAGTGACAACACATCATCACAGATGGGTGGGGAACCTGGACTTAATGCTCTATCTGGTGCTGAAACAGCTGAAGTGACCACAGGTTCAGAGAAAATAACAGCCTGCTTAGAATTTCTATAAGGACAAGCACAAAGCTGGAATAAACACCCAGTCCTTCAAGCACAGATGACAGCATATTGCAACAAGCATCAAAAACTTTCATGGAACCATGACCTCAATTACTGGACACCTGAAAATTAGGCACCAGAATTTGACCATATAGCAACCAAAATGTATAAATCTTAGAGAACTCAAGATGGTCATTTTAAGGAAGCTCAAATAGTTTTAAGTAAACTTATGGAGTTTCAAGAGAACACAGAAAAAATTCAGAAACTTAACAGGGATTGAAATAATTTAAAAAAGAAACAGAAATCCTTGAGCTAAAAAGCATACTAACTGAAATTATAAACATGATAGAAGGTATTAACAGTAGACAGAGGAAAGAATCAACGAGCTAAAAGATGGGCCTACTTGCAAATACACAAAGGAGCAAAAAGAAAAAAGAATGAAGAGGAATGATGAAAACATAGGGGAATTTTGTACATCATTGAAAATAAATATTTGGGATACTGGTGTCCAAGAAGGATTTAAAAGCCAAAGGATAGAAAATTTTATTTGAAAAGATGATAGAAAATTTCCCAAACCTAAAGAAGGATACAAATATCAGGTATAAGGTGAAATGCCACCAATCAGTTTCAAGTCAATCAAATTTACCCCAGGACATGTAACAATCAAGCTCTCAAAGTTGAAACAGAGGATTCTCACAGCAGCAAGAGAAAAGAAACAAATAACAAATAAGGATGTTCTAGTTAACTTGAAAACAGACTGTTTTTTTAGCAGAAATTTTATAGGTCAACAGGGAGTGGAATGAGATTTTTATAGTGCTGAAGAAACAAAATTCTTAACCAATAATGATGTACCTAGCAAAGCTATCTTACCGAAGTGAAGGAGATATGAAGATATTCCCAGACAAACAAAAGTTGAATTTATCCCCATTTATCTTTCAAACTGAGAGAAAGAGATGCTGATGAGTAAGAAGAAAACATAAGAATATGTGAAATTCACTAGTAAGAGCAACTATACAGATGCAAAGATGACGTGAATTGACATCAGTATGGAGACAGAAAAACCAAAATAATTAGAATAATAACTACATTAATATGTTAGATAATATCTTGAATAATCCTTTGTATTTCTGTGGCCTGTAGCTTTTTGTTGTTATTATTCAAGATAGACAATATAGGAAGATATAAAATAGAACATCAAAAATTCAAAATATGGGGAGAAATGAAGTACCAGTTTAGGGTTTATTAGTATCTCCTCTCTTTTTTTGGTTTCTTTTCCTATCTTTAAAATAAACATGAAGTTGCTATCATTTCAAAACAGCTTATTATAACCAAAAGATATTTTTCAAGTGTAATGGTAAACACGAAGAAAAAAGATCTATAGTAGACATCCACATCCAAAAAAATCAAAGAGCCAAAACACAATACTAGGAGAACATACTTACATAGAAAAGGAGGGAGGGAGAAAGGAGGGAGAGATGGAGGAAGGTAGTGGGGAGCAAGGGAGAAGAAGAGAGAGAGAGAGAGAGAAAGAGAGAGAGGAGAGTAAAACCAGAAAACAAGTGATAAAATGGCAGCAGTAAGATCTTTCTCATCAATAATCACCTTATATGTGAATGGATTAAATTCTCCAATTAAAAGACTTAAGAGTGATTGGATAAAAAAATAAAACCCAGCTATACTTTCTTAAAAGAATCTCACTTCACCTCTAGGGATACACCTAGACTGAAAGTGAAAGGATGGGATAAGATAGTCCATGCAATGGAATCCAAAAGAAAGAAGTAGTCATACTTACATCAGATAAAACACACTTCAAATCAAAAGCAATCAAAAGAGATAATGAAACTTATTCTATAATGATAAAGTCATTGATACAGCAAGAGGAAATAATAGCTATAAATATATATGCACCCAGTATTGGAACGCCCAAATATATAAAGCAAATATTAATAGACTTAAAAGGAGGGATAGACTCTAGTACACTGGACAGATCATCCAGACAGAAAATCAACAAAGAAACAGCAGAGTGAAATTGTACTCTAGATCAAAAGGACTGAAAAGGTATCTACAGAACAGTCCATCCACCAGCTGCAGAATACACATTCTTTTCAAAAGCAAATGAAACATTCTCCAGGATAGATCATACTGTAGGTCACGAAATAATTCTCTACAAAAGTTTTTTTTTAAATAATTGAAATTGTTTTAAGTATCTTTTCTGAACACAGTGCAATAAAACTAGAAATCAATAATAAAAACTTTGTCAACTACACAAATACATGGATATTAAACAGCTTATTTCTGAATAAGCAATGTATCATGGAAAAATTAAGAAGAAAGTTTTAAAAATTTCTTTAAACAAATGAAAATGAAAACACAACATGTCAAAACCTATGGGACACAGCAAAAACAGCACTAAACGGAAGTTTATAGCAATCAGGATGTACATCAAAAGAGCAAAAAGATCTTAAATTAACAACCCATCTTTGTGGCTAAGGGAACTAGAAAATATGAACAAACCAAATCCAAAATTAAAAGGAAAGAACCAGAAGAGACCAAGAATAGCAAAAACAATCCTAAGCAACAGTGGAAAAGCAGGGGGCATCACAGTCCCCAACCTAAAACTATACTATAAAGCTACAGTATTAAAGACAGCATGGTACTGGCAAAAAGACAGACCTGAGGATCAATGGAATAGATTGGAGGATACAGAAACAACCCCAAACACACTTAAATACCTCATCTTTGACAAAGAAGCCAAACACCCTCACTGGAAGAAGGATAGCCTATTTAACAAATGGTGCTGGAAAAATTGGCTTACCACACGTCGAAAACTAAAACTAAATATATGTCTCTCACCATGTACTAAACTCAAATCAAAGTGGATCAAAGCTCTAAACATTAAAACAGAAACATTAAATTTACTGCAGAATAGAATAGGAAGAACCCTCGAAGACATAGGGGTAGGAAAAAAATTTATGAACAGAACCCAGACTGCACAGGAAACAATACAAAGAATCAGTGCTTGGGACCACATGCTATTAAAAAGCTTTTGCAGAGCAAAAGAAATCACCAATAGAGCAGGGCGAAAACCCACAGACTGGGAAAAAATTTTTGCTAGCTATCCATCAGACAAAGGTCTAACATCTAGAATATACAAAGAACTCAAAAAAATTAAACCTCTCAAATTTAAAGACCCAATCCAAAAATGGGCAACTGAAATGAACAAACATTTCTCAGACGAAGAAATAAAAATGGCAAATAAATATATGAAAAAATGTTCAACATCACTAGTCATCCAAGAGATGCAAATCAAAACAACGTTAAGATTCCACCTCACTCCAGAAAGAACCGTGTATATGGAAAAATCAACCAATAACAAATGTTGGAGGGGCTGCGGGGAAAAAGGAACCCTCCTCCACTGTTGGTGGGAATGTAGACTGGTCCAGCCACTGTGGAAATCAATATGGAGATTCCTCAAACAACTACAACTGGAGGTTCCATTTGACCCAGCTATTCCTCTACTGAGGATCTTCCCAGAAGAATTAAAATCGCCATACCATAGGGACGTATGCACAGCCATGTTCATAGCAACACAATTTGTAATAGCTAAGTCTTGGAAACAACCTAAATGCCCAACAACCAATGAATGGCTAAAGAAAATGTGGTTTTTCTACACAATGGAGTACTACACAGCCATAAAAAGGATAAACTAGAGTCATTCGTATATAAATGGATGTTCCTTGAGAACATA